>OY757017.1:16074847-16339102 GCA_963580285.1 Lucinisca nassula
TGTCTAAGCGCAGAAATAAGAACGTAATTATGGTGTTTAGGGGATATTGATTTTACGGACTTGTTCACGTGATGTTTGTTATTTTGTACTTGTAACTTGTCTTTAACTTATTGGAGAGGTTAGTTTCCTTAATTTATACCTCAGTTCATATGAACTTTTAAGGTCATTTCTCTATTTCTCCAAGAATTAGCTCAATCTATTGTCATGAAAAGCACATCTACACGTTGTAACTGGACCATTCAGTACAGCAATAGTCCAAAGAGATGAAGCCTGATGAATCTCAAGAGAAAGGAATCATGACGTCACCTAATCAGAGCCTATTTGCTCAAAGCATCGTTAATTTAACGAGCTCGTTAGTGATCAAATTTCTATCAAGTACAAAATCTAATATTTTGCTGGAGAAAATGTGAGTTCTTTTTATTAAAAAGATGCTCGCAGATGTTGGTAGGTGCCTGATGCCCTGTCTCTGGTTGGGCCCAACGGAGACTAACTGTTTTTTTCTTTTTGCTCCAGCATTTCAGTGGTTTATTGCTGTCGAGTCATCTCTGTGGTTGTTTGATTTTTGTGTTCACGGAGATGTCACACTCCTTCATGCGGACTACACAAATTATTTGTCTAAATCGCGACGGATGTAAGTGCGAGGATTGTGGCCACGTAAAATCGATTTAAGCCCCCTCCAACCTCCCCCCTCCCCGCACCCCCCCTCCCCCCCCCACCCCCCCCCCCCCACCGCCACCCCCCCCCCCCCCCCCCAGTGGAATTTTGTGACCGTCCTGTCGCGGTTTATTTTTGTTATGGCTTATCGTTGAGTGTGTGTCTAGCATATATTGTTTTGTTTTGGATAGCCAATTGGCCACTCTGTGGGAAAGTAACTGTCCTTTTGGCTTTCCGCCATTGATGTTTCCATTGGGGCATAACTGTTTCATGTATGTGTTTTGTGTTTCTTTCCGTTTGGTGTCTCTGATGGGATGGGAGATGTGGGTTAATTGGTTCGATTCCTGATCATTGCCTTCACTTCTGATTTGTCCAATTTACCTCTCCACACATTTCCCGTAAGCGATTAACGTACAACGCACATAATTTCGCCAGAAAGTTTTGACGATAAGGTAACAAACGACATTGTTAGTTTTGCACCATTGGCTCCAGATAGGACATCATACGAACAAGTTCGTGAAGTGAGGACCCCCACAACCCCCACCTTTTATAGAGGAAACTGGGGTTTACGGGGGTAAACATAATTTTCCTTATTTCTGCTGCAAGGCATAGGTTGTGGGTACCGCCTCTTCTAACGAGCACCCAAAACCTATGTTTGGCGTATAAAAAAGAAATATATCAAAAATTGTCATCATAACTGTTTACCTTTTTTGAGGTATGAAAACATGCACTATATCACCCGGATGTGTTATCGTAATAAAGAGCTGAATTTTAACCCTTATCTTGCTGAATATTCATTTAAACCACACCCATTTCTGTCTATCAACCAATCAAATTACTTGATGTAATTTATTGCTACAAATTCATAAACTAAATGCCAAACAGTGTAGATCCTGATCAGATGGCTTCTTCAGAAGCCATCTGATCTGGATCTACACTGTTTGCAAAGATAGGGGTTGTCGTGAACAGCAAGATAAAGGTTAACGCAGGATTTAATACATCACCCTGAACGTGTCTCAGTTATAACATATATGTTCTAGAAAGGGCTATCCTTTGGAAGCAAGGAATACACCACAGAACGGGAAATATGGATTGTACAAGTTTTCTGGGCCAGACTAGCTAGTTTCGGACAATTAGGCCTCATCAGTGACCCTTAAATATTTTCCAAATTCAGCAATGGAATCAATGATCCCAAAGGATAAGAAAATATAAACTACACTATGATGTAGGGCAGGGAGACTTTTTACAGCCGCCACACATTCGCATAACAAGTCCTGAGTGTTTGAGTTTCACGTCCCATCCACAGCTACGGTCACACGGAAACGGGTCCTCGGTTTAAAGACTCATCAGAAAGTCTGGAGAAGCCCGGGATCGATCCTGCGAGCCCTGGTTTAAAAGTCGAGTAGCATATCCACTACACCACGGAGGCTTCTATTACGTGCTGGTGTGTACTCCAGGTTTCTATACAGTAATCATGTACTTTTTCCTGCACAGGACATAGTTCGCCCTGCACAGGTGGCCTCCAGTTAATTAACGTTCCGATCCGAAGAGGCATTCAGCCAGTGGAGCACGTTCGGATACCGAAATGTTATTACCGCTGTCGGGAATCACATTTGGGGCCTCACAATAGGCACTAACCACTGAGCTACCACGCTTCCCATTGACTGGGAATGCTGTACAGTGTCTTGTAGTTGCGGTAGAACGACCCTTATTACTTCCAAAAGTATATGTTTTCCTATGAGGTCATTGAGCTGTTGACATGGATTCTTTTGCCCAAAACTAACGATGTCGTAAGCTACATGTAGCATATCGTTAAAACATATACTTACATTTTTGCAGAAAAAAAATGTGAGTAGCTTTTGCAAATGCAAAAGCTACTCACATTTTTGTTAGCAAAAATACCACTCTGTTAAATATTGTATTTACCAGAAAAGTTGATAGTTTGACCACTTACGAACTAATGTTGCTACGAGATGACACCCATGTGAGGCAAACAGCCAACTAAATTGTGTAAACCGCGGCGGAAGATGAAGGGGAAGGTTGGGCCCCGCAATACCGGTTTACCCCACCCCACCCCCACCCCACCCCCACCCCTGGCCGTCCCGAGGCGGTATTTTCGTTGCGGTTTCATTTGTTTTATGTTCGGCTGTTCAAGTTTTTAAATGTTTTTATTTTAACAAGTCTTTGTGTCCAAACGGTTTAGTTCAGTTAAGGTAACTGAGTTGTCATCTGTTTGGCTCGACTTGTCGCCTGTGCTTTTGTTGTTTGTTAAGATGTGTTTGTCCGCCCTTCTCGTTGCTGTTTGGAATATTCTTTAGGCTCTGATTAGATCAGTTCCTGAAGAATGTTTAACCATTCAGTTTGAACATTCAGGCCCTGACGTTTTTTCATCCACAAGAGGAATGTTGAGGTACCTAGCATGAATTGAGTCCTTCGCTGAGCATACACACGTCGGAAGAGAAGATTTGTTTTTGCCGGAACCAGCTTAAACAACTCCAACAAGTTGAAACATGACTTTCGTCCAAACAAAGCGGAGATACACGCTCGACACACTTTAACACGTCCGTGTAAATCTACTCCATATAGAGAAAACTGGGGTTTACAGGGTTTACACTAATTCTTTATTTCTGCTCCAAACAAAACGTTGCAGGTACTCGTTAGAGCCACCTCAATGAAGCGGTTCTAACGAGCAAGTATGAATAGACTAGAATTGAAATGAAAACGAACAATCACAAATATTCATCTGAAACCATACTTTGCTGGTTAGTTTGATTTGAGGTTTAATGTTCCCGTCAACATCGTATAGGTCATACTTTGGAGACGTTGCTTCCAATTTTGTGGGACTTATACCCGACAATGAGATGAAATGACATCTCAAGCCTTGTCGCCCAAACAAATCAATAGGGTTTATAAGCATGGACGGACCGACTCGCACCGCTTTGCCTGGACATGCTTAGATTCCAGTACTCGGGTGCGGTTGGTTTCAGCTCTGCGTGGAAGCATCATGCAGCCAATTTATTTCTTCAAGCCCCGATGGCGGGGGCCATATGAAACCATTCTAGTTCTGGGGCTATCACAGACGTCACTTTAGCGCACGGATGCGAATCCTAATGGTGTCCAAATTAACCCATTGTATGCTAATGGACTCTTCCATTGCTATATGTTGGACAATTTCATTTGTCATATGAGGGGTGTCAGGCCTATTTTTTTCGTTATTACTCTATTTTTGACGGAATAATTGGTTAGCAAATAGTGCAGGCCCTGATCAGACGCCGCGTTCTGCGGCGTCTAATCTGGGCCTTCACTGTTTGCCAATGTACCCCTTTATGGGTTTCCCGCATGCACTGGGTTAATCAAAACAGTTTCTGGCATTCTTCTTTTCTGTTCACATTCATCTTAAGTTATATATGTGGTTGCATGGTTCGTTCGCGCAGAGCTGGAACCGACTGCTTTTGAGAAATGGCAAATAGAAGTGAAAACATTGATCAGAAATAGATAAAATTACCTCACATCTCCCTTCCAAGATAACAAAGGGAAGAAGACACCAACATAAAACAACTTCTCCAAAATGAAAACGACACAAGCGGAAAGCCAAAAAGACAGTTACTTTCCAACAAAATGGTCAAATGGCTATCCAAAATAAAAATATATTAGCAATACTTACAGACAAAGACGAGCTATAACAATAATAAACCACAACAGAAGAAGAAACTTACTTACTTACTTTGTCATCAATGTTGCACGAAACAAAACCATCTAAAATAGATAAATGCAAATCCAAAATTGTGGCTTCGGTATCTTTGAGGGTAAATTTGACTGATCAAACCATCGAAGTAGGTTTTGTCAGTATGTAATAAATCATCCAAATATCTGGACGTCGAGATTAAAACTTCAGATTTCTTTTCGACAGAAAGGGGCATCATCATGATCATGAAGTCACCTTCATAGCAGAACAAGAACAAACAATCACGAGGGGTGCACAATTCGTACCTATCACGTGAACAAGTCCGGGAAATGAACACCCCTAAACCCCACTTTATATAGAGAAAAATGGGGTCTATGGGATATACATTATATTGGTTATTATTGCTCCTAGACATAGGTTGTGGGTACTCGTTAGAACCGCCTCAAAGGTGTGTGTGTGGGGGGGGGGGGTCTAACGAGCACCCACAACCTATGTTTGGGATATAAATAAGGAAACATCATGAATTTTCTTCAGAAAGGTAGCCATTTTGGAGCTGTGAAAAAATGCACTAGGTCGCACGGGTGTGTTATCGTTATACCATCGGAATTACAGGAATTTGTCTAAATAACTTAGTACCAAGATACAAGATATTTATTACGAATTTTCGGCTCACATAGGAGCATATACAGATGTATCATAATGTAACTATACTAACAAATGAATAATCTAGGAAAGAGTTCCAAATGACAGATCCTCAAAAGAAAGCCAAAAACAATAGAACAAGACATAAATGACCTGTATGATTTAGAAAAGGTTGCTTTTCATAAACCTGTATCAACCTATTCAGTACCAAATCTTATATTAATATTGTCTAGTACATGCAGCAAGGTGAGAGCTTCACAAACTTACTTCGGCCACGCCCATAGGGGCTTGAAGAAATATATGGGCTGCATGATGCTCACACGCAGAGCTGAATCCGACCCGCACACTAGTACTAGTAAACGGCTTAGAGGATCTAAGCCTGTCCAGGAACCGTGGTGCGAGGCGGACCGTCCATGCTAATAAACCCTATTGGTTTCATTGGGCGACAAGGCTTGAGATGTCATTTCAAAAATCCAACAAAATTGGAAGCAACGTCTCCAAAATGACCTATACAGTGTTGACGGGGACGTTAAACCTCAAATGCACGACAACGTCAGGATTTTAGTATTGTTTAAAACCTCTTTCGAATTTTAATAGATCAAAACAGACATCTCCCTGATCTTGCATAGACTTTTTCGCAATACAGTCGAACTTCAATGGCTCGAACACCTTTGGGACCTCGAAAATCTGTTCGAGAAAGGGGTAGTTCGAGCCACTGAGGCTACTGTCAGGAGGCATAACGAGATATTTTTTTTAAATCTTTTCGGTGTTCTATTATGAATATCTATGCTGTGTGTTCTCATTCGAATCGCCTCATCGAGGCGATTCTAATGAGTACACAAGCATACAATTGCAAGATAAAAGACTAAAATCTCCTTAATTATCCCCCACTATTTCTTATGTAGAGGATTTCGCTAGGGGCTCAAGAATGTGTTCGACTCATCCATGGCAAACGAGTCATCGGGTTCGAGCCATCGAAGTTCTACTGTATATAAATCGCCTAGCAAGTCTTAAACCAAAGTGGTGCCAGTCGGACCACTCCTTAAACTCTAGCGGTGGGGCTTGAGATGTCATTGCATCTCAGTGTCGGGTAAAGTCCCTCAAAATCGGAAGCAATATCTCCAAAACGACCAACATAGAGTTGACGGGGACGTGAAACCTGATCACAAACAAACAAACTCATATAGATAATGTCCTGAGCGTATCCTGAATTCTTGTCATTTTTGATCAAATGACAAAAATCAGTTGGGTTCGATCTGAGGCTGTCGAACTGACATGACGTTACACTGTGCCATGTACACTCTTTTAGACCCTCGTTAACAAGAATTCTGAGGCTTACCGGGGCAGGCATTATATTTTTTCTGTTATTTCTGAATCATGACATATTATTTAAATGTTTCTTTGACGTTCTGCAGGTTACGTGGGAAATAACCGCACTCAGCATTTTTGGTTTGAATAATGTCGGAGTCCTTGATTATAATTAGCGGGTAAGTCCTATTGAAAATTTCCAAAAGCAAGAAAGGAATACTCTACATAGACCAAAACTGAACATTGGTTAGTGAACATGTTCTTTTCTGTAGAGGACTAGCTAGTTTCGGCGAATTAGGCCTCATCAGTGATTCTGAAATATTTCAGCCTATGTAACAAACTAGGGCCATTTCTCCCATCCCAACGCCGTCACCAAATAAAACTCTTGCCGGGTCACCCGCGATGTCAACCACGTTATCCTTTGCTTAAGGGGAATGGGAACATCTTCAGGGGAGGCAACTCCTGCAAAAGTAGTTTGTCTCCCATGTCAATAGGGGTCAACACTTATAGGAAAGAATTTGCTCCTCAGACGCAAATTCTTGCCGCTCCCCAGGAGCAAATTCTTGCCTTTAAGAGTATACCCCTTTTTCAGTGGGACTGAGCCTGTATTAAAGTGAACAGGAAGTCCCGAAAGTTGTCTCCCTTTGAAACATGGCGGACCAAAATTATAGATGTTACCATTCCCCTTAAATAAGTTCATGGGTAAGAACGCCAACCATCCCAGTCAAGTTAACAAGGCCGTGAAATGAACATCCCCGTAAACCCCACTTTATACAGAGAAAACTAATGTTTACAAGGGTGTTAAAATATTTTTCGTGTTTTTTGTTTTTTAACACAGGTTGTTGGTACCCGTTAGAACCGCCTCAATGAGGCGGTTCTAACGAGCACCCGCAACCTAGGTTTGGAGTATAACTGAGAAGGGAAATAACTCTTCTGGAGATCTGAACAAATGCACTATGTCTCACGGGTGTGTTTGCGTGATGCCCCCGCCTCGCTAAAAAGAACGGTTCCCACATCAAGACCGTACCAGAAGTACAGTATAATTCTATATTAACCCTTTTTGTACCAAATGTAATCTTCCTCTTTATATATAGCAGGAGTCCATTTCCAAATTTAGGGGTGTCAGATTCTGTTTTCATCAAAATCTATTTGGAAAATGATTGAACCTTTAGCAAACAGTGGAGGCCCTGATCAGACGCCGGGTTCTGCGGCGTCTGATCTGGCCTGCACTGTTTGCCAAGTACCCCCTTTAGGGGTTTTCGGTACTAAATGGGTTAAGACTACCCGTGCTTTTGTTTGAAAGTGGTCTCTGACCAGATGACCCTGGGAGTAGATAACACAAAGAAATATGTTCTATGAAAGAATTATCCTGTGGAAGCAAGGAATACACTGCAGAACTTAAATATATGGAGTGTGCAAGTTTTTCTCTGCCAGCTAGTTTCGGCCAAGTATAGGCCTCATCAGTGTCCCTCACATACTTTTGAAATTCCACTGTGATATCAATCGCGCCAAAGGCTCAGAAAGTACAATCTACACTATGATAAAAGCTTGCTACGGTCGCCACACAAATCTTAAATAAATGCTTCTATAAGCAGAATTAGTCTTAATATAAGCTGGTCCTGGTGGTGAAAAAAGAATTGAATTTATCGGTGTTTGTTACAGCAGCAATGGGCTGTGACCTTTGACTGCCCCTTTCTCTGGACAACTTTCTGTAAGCTTCTCTTGCACCTTACAACAAAGATTACTTTGACGGAAAAATCCAGCTTCTTCAACAATCTGTAGTGCACATTCCAAACAAACGTTTAACACACATATCTTTCTTTCCCATCATCATTATTATTATTAGTAGTAGTAGTAGTAGTAATAGCAGTATTAGTAGCAGAAGTACAAGTAGTAGAAGTAGCAGTAGTAGAAGTAGTAGTAGTAGTAGCAGCAGCAGCATTAGTAGTAGAAGTAGTAGAACTAGTAGTTTTTGATTGTTTGAGTTGAGGTTTAACGTCCCCGTCAACGCCATTTAGGTCATTTTGGAGACGTTGCTTCCGATTTTGTGGGACTTTTACCCGACTCTGAGATCAAATGACACCTCAAACCCTACCGCCAAAAGATACCGCTATAGTTCATAACCAGGGACGATCCGACGTTGGATTGGTCGTAGTAGTAGTAATAGTAGTAGCAGTAGCAGTGGTAGTTGCAGCAGCAGCCGCGTAATAATAAAAGTAGTAGTAGCAGTAGTAGAAGTAGTGAAAGTAGTAGTTGTTGTTGTAGTGGCGGTAGTAGCAGAAGTAGCCGCAGCAGCAGTAGAAGTAGTAGTAGTAGTGGCAGTAGCAGCAGTAGTAGCAGTAGTAGTAGTAGTAGTAGTAGTAGTAGTAGTAGTAGCAGAAGCAGCAGCAGCAGCAGCAGTAGTAGTAGTAGTAGTAGTAGTAGTAGTAGTAGTAGTAGTAGTAGTAGTAATAGTGAGTAGAAGTATTCTCCTATGCCATTTTATAGCGAAAATTTGATAACTCGAACTGGGATACATGTACCTCGTTTGCCATGGCTAATTCGAACTCAGTATGGTATGAAATGCCTAGAGAATTCTTAATATACAATGTAACTCCAGATATCCATATTTTCAGGATAATTAATGGAGGTCTGTTTGATATAAACTTGAAAAAGTATGTTGTGTGTGCTCATTAGAATCGCCTCACTGAGGCGATTCTAATGGGTGCACACAACATACCTGTCATTTATAGAAGATCCTAAAGATACATTTAAGTCATCCCCGTTTTGCCCCATGACTTGATGCTATTATCAACCCTCAGTTGTTTCGAACTGTCCCTAATCTCGAACAAATTTTGCTGGTCCCAAAGATATTCGAGTTATTGAAGTTCGACTGTGTATGATATGTGGTATACAAACGTCATTTAGCACCCGCCGCGGCAGGGCTTGAGATGTCATTTCATCACAATTTCGGGTAAAAGTCCCCAAAAATGTAAGCAACGTCTCAAAAATGACCTAAATAGTGTTGACATGAACGTAAAATCCCAATGCAAACATACGGCATTTTATATTGCACTGTGCAGATCGATGTTTATTGAACATTTCGTCACACGGGCCGATCAATCTGATACCGTTATATAGGGATGGCAATGTCATTAGTAAAGGCGAACTTCTGAAATTAAAGCTGAAACCAAGTAGCTCATCATGTCTAATGTGCTCTTGCTGAAACTCATACCTATCATAATAATACGAGTATACAGCAAAGGTTCACGGGCCTGCGTGGCCTAGTGTTTAAGAGCGCTGACTCTTGATCATTAGGTCTCTCACCGCTGAGGTTCGAGCCTCGCTCGGGCCACGTGTGAGACGCCAAGTTCTGCAACGGAAGGTCAGGTGGTTTTTCTCCGGGTACTCCGGTTTTCGCCCACCTCTTATAAACGATCGGCTCGATATGAGTGAAATAATCTTGAAAGGGCCGTAAAACCCAAAACCAAAAAAAAATGTCATTAGTAAAGGCGAACTTCTGAAATTAAAGCTGAAACCAAGTAGCTCATCATGTCTAATGTGCTCTTGCTGAAACTCATACCTATCAGAATAATACGAGTATACAGTAAAGGTTCACGGGCCTGCGTGGCATAGTGGTTAAGAGCGCTGACTCTTGATCATTAGGTCTCTCACCGCTGTGGTTCGAGCCTCGCTCGGGTCACATGTGAGACGCCAAGTTCTGCAACGGAAGGTCAGGTGGTTTTTCACCTGGTACTCCGGTTTTCGCCCACCTCTTATTAACGATTGGCTCGATATGAGTGAAATAATCTTGAAAGGGCCGTAAAACGAAAACCAAAAAAAAAAAAAAAAAAAATACAGCAAAGGTTTTGCGAAAGTTGGTCACCATATATATCTACGGAACCCGGGAAGGGACATGATTTTTTATTTTTATTATGTTGTGCGAACAAGATAATATCTTGAGCGGACAAGATATTATCTTGTTCGGACAACATATTATCTTGTGCGGACAAGATATTATCTTGTGCGGACAAGATATTATCTTGTCCGCACAAGATAATATCTTGTCCGCACAACATATTATCTTGTTTGCACAACATAGATCTTGGGAAATTGTGCGAACAAGATATTATCTTGTACGGACAAGATATTATCTTGTTCGGACAACATATTATCTTGTGCACACAAGATATTATCTTGTGCGGGCAAGATAATATCTTGTGCGCACAAGATAATAAGTTGTGCGAACAAGATAATATCCTGTCTGCACAAGATCTATGTTGTGCAGACAAGATAATATCTTGAGCGGACAAGATATTATCTTGTTCGGACAACATATTATCTTGTGCGGA
This sequence comes from Lucinisca nassula, assembly GCA_963580285.1. Lineage (NCBI taxonomy): Eukaryota > Metazoa > Mollusca > Bivalvia > Lucinida > Lucinidae > Lucinisca > Lucinisca nassula. Next base: position 16,085,468 of record OY757017.1, read on the forward strand.
CAAGATATTATCTTGTGCGGACAAGATATTATCTTGTCCGCACAAGATAATATCTTGTCCGCACAACATATTATCTTGTTTGCACAACATAGATCTTGGGAAGTTGTGCGAACAAGATATTATCTTGTGCGGACAACGTATAAAATAAAATAAAAAAAAATAATGTCCCTTCCCGGGTTCCGTATATATCGGTATCTGATGGAGCGGTGTATCGATCTGTAACGGCACGAAAACTTCTATTTTACTGTTTGTTTGTTTGTATTGGAGTTTAACGGCCCAGGCAACAGTATTTTAGGTCATTTTTGAGGTGGTCAGTTTACCTAACCACACTTTTCCTGGGCAGACTTATACGTAAGCGGTTAACCAGTACACTATTTTATTGAATTGTCATCACGCAAACACGCCTATATAATTCTAACCCCCTTAAACCCCACTTTTATATCGTAAAACTGGGGTTTACAGGGGTAAACCATTCTACCTATTTCTGCTCTAAAATATAGATTGTGGGTACTCGTTAGAACCGCCTCATCGAGGCGGTTCTTACGATTCTAACGAGTACCACAATTTATATTTGGAGCAGAAATAAGAAAAATATCACACTTTTTCATCATATGTTTTTCATTTTTTCGGCGATAAAGGTGGCAATGTATTTGTATAGGCCTGTTTGCGTAATGTAATTCTAATCCCCTTAAACCCCGCTTTTATATCGTAAAACTGGGGTTTACAGGGGTAAACAAATACTACTTATTTCTGCTCTAAAATATAGATTGTGGGTACCCAAACTCTATATTTTGAGCAGAAATAAGAAAACATATTACAATTTTTCTCTATTTTAGGTGGTTAAATTTACAATGTATTTGTATAGGCGTGTTTGGTATATTCGTGCTAGAATACACGTGCGCTTTACTTGTTGTTCATAAAAGTATAAAATTTCAAAGATGTTGACGGTACTGATGCCATTCTAAGGCAACAAAATTACAAAAATGTAATTTATTTCATTTATACACAGTAAAATATTCGCTGTGAAATAAACTTAAAGGTCACAATATCATTTTAGTCCGGATATGGAAAAAAAAAACCTGAACAACAAATACATACTTTTAAGGGGAATGGGAACACCTAGCAGATTTTCCGCCATTTTTCAAAGGGAGACAACTTTTGGAACTTCCTGTTCGCTTTTCTATAAGCTCTTTCCAACGGAAAAAGGGGTCAACTCTTAAAGGAAAGAATTTGCTCCTTAGGAGCAAATTCTTTCCTTTAAGAGTTGACCCCTATTGACATGGGAGACAAAAATACTTTTGAAAAAGTTGTTTCCCCTGAAGCATTGCTACAGTAACTTGATCTGCCGCATTGGATCACATTTCTAAGATGTTTCCAGATCAGCGCGTAAGATCTGGAAACATCCAAGACGGCAGATCAGGTAACTAGTGATAATACACTTATTATAATGCTTTTTGCTCCCAATGAAGTATTTTTAGCTCACCTGACCGAAGGTCATGGTGAGCTTTTGTGACCGCGAGATGTCCGGCGTCGTCGTTCGTCGTCAGTCGTCCGTCTTGCGTCGTCCGTGCGTAAATTTTTTCTTGTTTTTTTTTGTTGTTGTTGTTGTTTTTTTCACTAGATGTCACAGTTTTGGGCCAATCATCATCAATCTTGGTCAGAATTATCATCAAGACAATATCGCGGTTAAGTTCGAATATGGGTCATATCGGGTTAAAAAGTATGTCAGTAGGTCAAGTCATAGAAAAACCTTGTGTACACACTAGAGACCACAGGTTTGGTCCGATCTTCATCAAACCTGCTCAAAATGACCATCTCGACAATAGCTCGGTTAAGTTCGAATATGGGTCATGTCGGTTCAAAAAGTGGATCAGTAGGTCAAATCATAGAAAAACCTTGTGAACACACCAGAGGCCACAGTTTTGATCCAATCATCATCAAACTTGCCCATAATGATCATCTTGACAATATCTCGGTCAGGTTCGAATATGAGTCATGTCGGCTCCAAGAGTAGGTCAGTAGGTCAAATCAGACAAAAAGCTTGTGAACACACTGGAGGTCACAGGTTTAGTCCGATTATCATCAAACTTACTCAGAATGATAGACTCGACAATTTCTCAGTCAAGTTTGCATATGGGGCATGTCGGGTCTAAAAGTAGGTCAATAGGTCAAATCATAGAACAACATTGTGAACTTAATAGAGGCCACAGGTCTGTTCCGATCATGAATAAACTTGCCCAGAATGATCATCTTGACAATATCTCGGTTAAGTTCGAATATGGATCACGTCGGGTCAAAACGTAGGTCAATAGGTCAAATCATAGAAAAACATTCTGGACACACTAGAGACCACAGTTTTGGTCCGGTCATCTTCACACTAGCTCAGAATGATCATCCTGATAATATCGCAGTCAGGTAAGAATATGGGCCATGTCGGGTCATAAAGTAGGTCAGTAGGTAAAATGATATAAAACCTTGTGAACACACTAGAGGTCCCAGTTTTGGTCATGTCTGATCAATAAGTAGGTCAGGTCATAGAAAAACCTTGTGAACAAACTATAGGCCCTAGTGTTGGTCCGATCATCATCAAACTTGCTCAGAATGATCATCTTAACAATATCTGGGTCAAGTTTGAATATGGGTCATGTCGGGTCAAATCATAAAAAAAATCGTTGTGAACACTTAGATTCCACAGTTTTAGTTCATTCATCATAAAACTTGCTCAGAATGATCATCTGGACAATATCTCAGTTAAGTTCGAATATGGGTCATATCAAATCAATAAGTAGACCAGTAGGTTATTTTGCCATAACTTTTGAACCATTTGAGATAGAGCTTTCATGTATGGCATGTAGGTTCCGTGTGACAAGGGCTTCCCACTCATATAAAATGACCTGTAGCCTTGACCTGTGACCTACTATATCATAACTTTTGAACCATATGAGATAGAGCCTTAATATTTGGCATGTTTGTTCCTTGTGACAAGGTTTTCCCAACCAATTCAAAACTTTCGACTCATCACCTTGACCTTTGACCTAATCTGTTATAACTTTTGAAGCATTTGGGATACAGCCTTCATATTTGGCATGTAGGTTCCTTGCGCAAAGGGCTTCCAATTCATATATAAAATAATCTGTGGCCTTTACCTTGACATTTGACCTACTTTATCATAACTTTTCGACCATTTGACATAGGGCCTTCATATTTGGCATGTATGTTCCTTGTGAAAAGGTTTTCCCATCCATACAAATTTTGTCTTATGACCCTGACCTGTGACCGACTTTGTCATAATTAGTTTTTGAAGTATTTGAGATAGAGCCTTTATATTTTGCATGTAGTATCCTTTTGACAAGGGTTTCCTATTCATATATAAATGATTTGTGACCTTGACCTTGACACGTGATCAACTTTGTCATAACGTTTGAACCATTTAAGCTAGAGCCTTCATATTTGGCATGTATGTTCCTTGTGTGAAGGACTTTCCACCTGTGACCTTGACCTTTGCCCTTCTTTCTCATAACTTTTGAACCATTTAAGATAGAGCCATCATATTTGGCATGTAGGTTCCTTGTGACAATGGCTTCCCACCCATGCAAGATGTTTGACCTGTGACCTTGACCTTTGAACGTTTTTCTCATAACTTTCGAACCATTTAAGATAGGGCCTTCACATTTGGCATGTATGTGCCTTGTGGTCTTCTCACTCACGCAAAGAATTTTGACCTTTGACCTTCACCTTGATATGTGACCTACTTAATCATAACTTTGGAACCATTTGAGATAGAGCCTTCATATATGGCATGAGTATTCCTTGAGACAATGGCTTCACAAAAAGTTTAACCTGTGACCTTGATCTACTTTATCATAACTTTTGAACCATTTGAGACAGAGCTTTATATTTGGCATGTCTTTTCCTTCTGACAAGGCACTTTGCTATATTACCTACCATTTCATTTCTACAGTGCGGCCGGCCCTCGCCCATAGGGGCCTAGAAGAAATATATGGGCTGCATCATGCTTCCACGCAGAGCTGAATCCAACACACGAGTACTGGTAAACTGCTTAGAGGATCTAAGCCTGCCCAGGTAGAGCGGTGCGAGTCGGACCGTCCATGCTTAAAAACCCTATTGGTTTCATTGGGCGACAGGGCTTGAGATTTCATTTCATCTCAGTGTTGGGTAAAAGTCCCACAAAATTGAAAACGACGTCTCCAAAATGACCTTTACAGTGTTGTGGGGGACGTTAAACCTCAAATTAAACAAACAAATTCTACAATGTGGATCAGGTGAGCGATCCAGGGCCATAATGGCCTTCTTTTTTTTTTTGTTATCTTTTTATTCAAACGTAAATAAGTGGGAAAATTTGACGTTAGACGTTACTATGTATGTAAGTAACGTCATCATTTCACACGTCTGTTTCCGCGTTACGCATGACTGTTTTCATACGTCGCAACAATTGCTGCAGCTCAGAGCTAGCAATGATGATGATACTGAATCGGAAAACGTGATTAGGGTGATTCGTAATTTTGTATTTTGTGTCGGAAAACTAGTAGTATACAGCAGTATCACGAAAACACGCAAGCCCTGTAAGTTTTACTGCCGAAAATCGAAAATTTTAAGATGAAAAATTGCGATATTTTTCATATTTCTGCTCAAAATATAGATTGGTGGTACACGTTAGAACCGCCTCATCGATGAGGCGGTTCTGACGAGTACCCACAATCTATATTTATAGCAGAAATAAGAAAAATAACGTTTACCACTGTAAACCACAGTTTAACTATATAAAAGTGGGGTTCAAGATGTTCAGAATTATATAGGTGTGTTGTCGTGATTGTATTCTGTGTAGATATATACTCAAGACTCAGATCAGCCCCTGAACCCATCAAATCTGGCCCGAAACTTCACCTTTCACTGTTTGTATAGCCCCGATACTAAAGTCCCTTGAGACTCGACCAGCAAACATTCGGATGAGACTGCGGAACCCTATGCAAATTATGCAGAAAATGTTAACCTGAAAGAGCCACAATCACAAAATACAGCTGCCCGGAAAGCTACAACAGGAAAAGAAGACATACGTGGTAAAAACACACACGCACGCACACACGCACACACACACACACACAGACACGCACGCGTTCATCTACAACTTTAAGCCAATGGACTTAACATTATGATAACAATATCGTGTGACATAGTGCGTGCTTTCATATGTCCAAAATGGCCTTATTTAAACTCCAAACATAGGAAGCGGGTGTTCGTTAGAACCGTTCTAACGAGTACTTATAACCTATATCTTGGAGCAGAAATAAGGAAACTAGTGTGTAGCCATGTAAACCCAAGCTTATTCTCTATATTGGAGTGTTTATTACACGGACATGTTAACTTGCTGTATGAAAAATAAACAAAAAGAACGACCAACAGTTGCCAGCCTCGGTAGCTCAATCGAATGCGCGTCTGACTGGTGATCAGGAGGATGCGGGTTCGATACCTGCTGGGGGATTCAATGTGGGTCCTATATGGGCAGTCCATATAGGGCCCATACTGGATTTGCAACACGGTTCCACCTGGGACCCACATGGGCCAGCCCATATGGGTCGAATATGAAGCCCATATGGGTAGCATATGGGTTCTATGTGGGTAATCTCATATTATATTCAAGAGAAAAAGTTTACACAAATAATTACGAGTCTTCTTTGTTCCAGCTCACTTGATGGGCTGGTTAGGTCCCAACAGAAAGAGACCCACATCTGCATTAAGTTGCACATGTGTACAGTTAAGATGCCTTAAATACTGAGGCATTCTTTTCAATAATTAGAAATGTTAAATTCTTGCGTGATTATATATCGCCCTCAATTTTAAAAGTATCTGGGACATACAATGAGTTCTAATAAAAACATGACCTAAAACAATGTCAATTCCGTGCAAATATCTAAATGGAAGTCAGTAGATCTATATTTTCATTTTGTGATGTAAAAGACCATTTATTTTATTTTATTATTGTCGTCAGTATCTACATTTATATCAAGAAATTTACTTTTTTAATATTAAGCTTAACTAATGGCACAGTAGTTCCCCTTATTACCCACATCGAGCCCATATGGGCCCCATATAGTAGAAAGCAGATATCATGGGAATAATTTGGTCCTATATCTGTACCACATAGGAGCCATTTGAGGCCTTTTTATGTATCCTGAAATTGTAAGGTATCTTAGATTACTGTAATTTCATCTCAGGTATCGAATGTTGCGTATACGGGACCCATATGAGTCTCATATGGGCAAAAATTCCTATATGGGACCCATGTAGGACCCAAATCGGCTAAATGCCCAGAATCTGCCCGTATGGGCCCCATATATACATGCTTGCTGGGTACATGATGACCCTACGTGCAAGGCAAGTAAACCAAAAAATAAACAATTCCAGTTTCGATTATTTTATTATCATGCTTCCAAGATATTTTCACAATTTCGTCATTCTTCTTGGCGTAAACGCATTAGAATATACTTCTGCGGTGCAAATCCATCACCTGGAAAAAATTAAGGGGAATGGGAACACCTTCAGGGGAGGTAACTCCTGCAAAAGTATTTTTGCCTCCCATGTCAATAGGGGTCAACTCCAGAGGAGCAAATTCTTTCCTTTAAGAGTTGACCCCTTTTTCCGTGGGACAGAACTTATAGAAAAGCGTACAGGAAGTCCCGAAAGTTATCTCCCTTAGAAAAATGGCGGAAAAATCTGCAAGGTGTTCCCATTCCCCTTTTATACATGTCTCGTGAAATTCCTGTATTAACCCTTTATGTACAAATGGAATCTTCCTCCTTATATATAGCAGGAGTCCATTCCAAAATACAGGGGAGTCAGGTGGTGTTTTCTTCAAAATTTGTTTGGAAAATGGCTTAACTTTTCGCGAACAGTGTCGGTCCTGATAAGACGCCGCGTTCTGCGGCGTCTGATCTGGGCCTGCACTGTTTGCCAAGGTACCCCTTTAGGGGTGTCTGGTACTGACTGGGTTATGACCACCTTTGGAGTTGGACAACTTTTTAATCAGTCCGAAAGGTGATCTCTGACTGTAGCAAACACGAAGAAAGAATAACATAAGCCTATTTATCTAGAACATATGCCTATATAATTTTTATCCCCTTAAACCCCACTTTTGTATTGTAACACTGGGGTTTACAGGGGAATGCTTTATTTTTTCTTATTTCTGCTCGGACATATAGCTACAGTGTAGAGCACTCGTGAGAGCTGCCCCGCCGAGACGGTTCTAATGAGTGCCCATAACTTGTTTTAATCAGAATTATGAAAAATATCATAACATTTATAAGATTTTTTTTTTCATTTTTGGCGGTACATTTCGATATATTTAAGGCCGTATATTTAAAAGGGCCTGTTTTGGATCCGCTCGTACATGTATGTGCTTAAAAGAAGAATAAGTCTTATTGCACGACCCGCAGAAAAAGCGACCGACTGAAGTCGGTTGATTTTCTGAGAGTGCCCAAAAATCACCGTGTCATTCTGTCATTCTGTCAGTCTGTCTGTCCGTCCGTAACCCGTTTCTGAAAATTGGTGATAGTGACTTAACCGCTTGGAATATTTAAACAATGTTTGGCATACTAATAGATATCAATGAGACCTAACCAATGAACTTGCGAAATATTACATTCCATTTAGTATAGCCTCGCAGAGGCGAAAAATGTGAACATTTTCGAACTGCTTCTCCTCGGAAACCGTTGGGTCGATTGAAGTCAAATTTCATATGGAGCCTCTATGGGATGGGGGGAAACCAAAATTTGCTCATGGGGTCCAGGTCACATGACCAAAATGGCCGCCAAGCCATATATGGTCTGTCTCTGTCCGTCCGTAACCCGTTTGTGAAAATTGGTGATATTGACTTAACCGCTTGGAATATTTAAACAATTTTTGGCATATTGATAGATATCAATGAGATCTAACCAATGAACTTGTGAAATATTAATTCCATTTAGCATAGCCTCGCCGAGGCGAAATATGTGAAAATTTTCGAACTGCTTCTCCTCGGAAACCGTTGGGCCGATTGAAGTCAAATTTCATATGGAGCCTCTATGGGATGGGGGAAACCAAAATTTGCTTTGGGGTCCAGATCACATGACCAAAATGGCCGCCAAGCCATATATGGTAAAAACCCTTCAAAGATAGTCTTCTTCAGAACCACTGGGCAGATTTCCACGAAACTTGATAAATAGCATCTGGGACGTAGGCCCATCATACATTGCTAAAATGGTGACCCTGGGTTGACCTTGACCTTCTTTGTGCCTAGGTCAAACTTTGACACATATGCTTTTGTATTGGAAAAGTGAGAATGCATTTTATCCTGCAAACGATTCAGAATACAAAACTAAAGTATAAGATATATTTTTGCTACTTACGATAAGGCGCATTTATTGGGGGAACCATTTTAGGTCCAGGTCACATGACCAAAATGGCCGCCATACCCATATATGGTAACACTCATAAAGCCAAAAGCATCCGGCGGGTCGTGCACTTCAGCTGAAGCACTGGTTTCTAGTTAATCTTAATAGCTGAATTTCAGTGTACATGACAACATGTGTACGTAAAATACGTGCCTATCAATGATTTTCCATCTAAGGTGGGCGCCGGATTTGCCCTAGGGAATGAGATGATTCATTACGAAAACACGCCTATATAGTTTTGACCCCTTAAAACCCTACTTTTATACAGTTTTGTTTGTTTCACTTGAGGTTTACGTCCCCGTTAACATTGTAAAGTTCATTTTGGAGACGCTGGTTCCAATTTTGTGGGACTTTTACCCGATATTGAGATGAAATGGCATCTCAAGCCCTGTCGCCCAATGAAACCAATAGGAAAAAGAGTGATTTTTAATTCATAGACTATTTGTTATTTTCCCTGTGGAAATATAATTTAGAAGAATTTGAAACCAATAGGGTTTATAAGCATGGACGGTCCGACACTTGCACCGCTTTGCCTGGGCAGGATTAGATCCTCTGAGCTGTTTACCAGTACTCATGTGTGGGTCGGTTTCAGCTCTGCGTGGAAGCATCATGCAGCCCATCTATTTCTTCAAGCCCCGATGGGCGGGGGCCTACTTTCATACAGTAAAACGGGGATTTACTGGGGTATACATTATTGTCCTATTTCTGCTCAAAATATAGATTGTGGGTACTCTTTCGAACCATCTCGCAGTGGCTGTTCTAATGTGTTCTCACAATCTATGTTTTGAGCAATAATATGAAAAAAAATATCAAATTTTCTATCCGACAATTTTCTTTGTTGTTTCTATTTTTTCTTGCTTTGTGAAAACCTTTTCAGTATATTTGAATAGGCGTGACTTCGTAATGTTTGAATGTTCTACATCTAATTTTCTACCTTTATGCCACCTATGGGCCTTCTTTTAACTATTTAGCTATGCAATCAGACAGACAGGCCTAAACAAACAGTGTACACCCCGATGAGACGCCACATGACGTCTCATCAGACTCATCACGAAAACACGTCTATATAATTTAGACGAGTTGAACCCCACTTTTATAAAGTAAAACTGGGGTTTACAGGGGTAAACCTTACTTTTCTTATTTCTGCTCAAAATGTAGATTGTGTGTACTCCTTGGAACCGCCTCATCGTCTGCTCTAAAATATAGATTGCGGGACCGTGAGAACCGCCTCGATAAGGCGGTGCTTACGAGTACACACAATCTATATTTTGAGCAGAAATAAGAAAAATATCACAATTTTTCAAATGAAAATTTTAGTTTTTCCGGCAGTAAAGTTTACAATGAATTTGTATAGGCGTGTTTTCATAATGTCTCCACCGTTAGCTAATCATCCAGCTTTTAAAGGTCAAGAATGTGTAAATGGCGTCGTTGCCATAATTCACGCGCGTTGACAGGCAGTCATTGGATGAAAATGTCCTTATTTAGATCATAACAAGAAGAGAGCGGAAGCATTGTCCACTGTTGTCAAAAGGTAACGACGCTTTCGTAATAATAAATATAACGGTATAGTCGGATGCGCGTCTGACTGATGATCAGGAGGACGCGGGTTCGATACCTGCCGGGATCGGCAACATTCTTTCGTGGAGATTGATCATCAAATTTATTCTACGATCATTCCCTCTCTTCCTCTGATTCAAGAAGGCCAGCTGTCAGTCTCTTGCGAAAGAATGTGCATAGTACTGGTTAACCGCTATGGGGCAAACTTTTTAAGGTTGAAATATCAATCACACCATTGTTTCGACTGATGTCATTTGACGTCACTGAAAATCACGTGCCTCGATGCGTTCGTGGAAGTATGAACCACATTGTTTTCATATTTTACACTGGAAATGTAAATATAAACATATAACCAAGAGATATTCTACATTCAGTATACATGGTATATCGGGGTTGCACCCTTCCACCGGGACCGAATACATACGAAATTGCTTGATTAATACATGTAACATTAGAGTATATCTTGTCTTGCCTACCGATGATGGTTAATGATAATAATTACTGTATAACCTGTCTACCTACATATGGTCAGATGGTGGTATAATCTTTGATGGAAGATTGGGTCGTAACAATTTGAGACTACTCTATAATCCGATCTGAAGAAATTTATATTAAAAAAGGACATCTAATTATTCATATACATTGTATAATGTGATTTGAAAAGGGAAATAATAATATAAAGAGATGTCTTACCGGTCCTCTCACGAGTGTGTGGTTACAGATATCTGGTATTTTGAAGACTGACCTGTCCTTGATACCAACTGTGACATTTGAATAAGTTTTCTCCGACACAGCAGATACTGTAAATTAATAATAATTATAATGACTGACTCGCGCAGTCGATGGTGCACCATAGCAAATACCCGCGTTTTCTATCTAAATTTGACTTTTTACTTCATCGCATGACCACAGTGGGTCAGATAAAAATTTCGATTCATTCACGCGCATCTGCAGACACTATAGCCCAATACATAACAAAGTTGCATTCACAAGGTTTGTGACAGACGGAAGGACGGATGGACGGACATCGGGACGTACAACCATGACGAAACTAATCACTATTTTAACTATGCTCGTGTCGCAGGCCGGAGCTATCGACGGTTTGCGATTTACTGACCTGTTTTAACCCATTGTATGCGGGAAAGCCCTGAAGGGGTACCTTGGCAAACAGTGCAGGGCCATGCGACGTCTGATCGGGGCCTGGACGCATTGCGATAACACACCCGTGCGACATGGTGCATTTTTCATCTCTACAACTGGCTACTTTTCTAATGAAAATCCGTGATATTTTTTTCTTATTTGTACTGCAAACATAGGTTGTGGCTGCACGTTGGAACCGTCTCATTACGGGTGGTTCTAACGAGTACCCACAACCTATGACTTGGAGCAGAAATGAGACAAAATAATGTATACCTCCGTAAACCTCAGTTTCCTCTATATTAAGTGGGGTTTAGCTGGGTGTTCATTTTACGGACTTGTTCACGTGATGATTTGCTCACAGAATTTGCCGTCAAAAAATATATTAAAAAATAAAAAGAAGGCATGGCACCCCTTATATGACAAACATGTAGGAATGGAAGAGTCCACTAGTATACAATCGGTTAAGGCGATGTTCAGGAGTGTATATTAATTGGGCCCCGTCAAGCGATTTTGGTACTTATCGCCTATGCGAGCAGCGAAGGTTCAGGCGAGCCTGCGCATCCGCGCAGTTTCGCCAGAACCTTCGCTGCTCGCTCATACAAGCAGTGAATCAAGAGGAACCTTCAGACAGAAAGCCATATCCCTGGCCCCTCTGAATGGCTGGGCATGCGCAGTTAAAATTTGTCATGACGGAATGCTCGAAGACCCAAATTCGCTTGGCGGGGCTCAGTTATTGTTATTGTATGTATTTGCATGTGTGTCTTGGTAACATCTTTATTTCCCATTACGAAAACACGCCTATACAAATACATTGTACCGCCGAAAAACCTAAACTTTTTAGAAGAAAATGTGTAATATTTTCCTTATTTCTACTCAAAATATAGATTGCTGAGCACCCACAATCTATATTTTAGAGCAGAAATAAGAAAAATAAGGTTTATCCTTGTAAACCCCAGTTTTACTACATAAAAGTTGGGTTCGAGGGGTTCAAAATTATAGTAGCGTGTTTTCGTGATGCGATAGCCGTTTGGCCGGTTTTAGGAAAGAAACTGTCATTTTGTCTTTCCACCTATGTTTCAAATGCAATACAGTGCTGCACATATTTATGAATCCTGCTTTCTTTTTGGTGTCTTGGAATAATAATAAAAATAATTATCGACCTTACATGTATTTATAGAGGGCAACATATTTAGTACTAGTACTAATCTTCCATGTGGCCCTCTTTTCCTGAGTAGGAACCAGCACTAAGCAATGTGGATAAAGTTTCTTGCTCAATGAAACAACACGTGGTGCTTGCGAGGATCGAACCGGCTACCTCTCGATCTCAAATCCGATGTTTTACCACTGCACCACAGCGCTCCACAAATATTATTTTGGCCTAAAATATTAATGACTGGGCCGTTAAACTCCAAAACAAACAAACAAACAAAATTCATAAATATTAGACATGTTGGACTGAAGGTTGAAAGTATTTGCATCGATTCCTAATCATTGCCTTCCTTTCTACTGTTGCCGTTTGCGGGCCGGTGAAATGCGCGCATCTTCTTTTATAAGAAAACACAAGTGTTAGGGACCCACTATTTGACGAGACAGAAAACCCGAAGAAGACAAAGCAGTCCTTGACTTTAACCCGTTGAAAATAGACTATATGCGTATTCCCTTCCATTAACAGCTTACCCAGGTCCCGAGGTTGTAAAACTTTTTCCATGCTTAACTCACTTGAGCATGAAACATTACGAAAACACGCCTATACAAACACATTGTAAACTTTACCACTAAAATACAAACTTTTAAGATAAAAATTGTGTTATTTTTCTTATTTCTGCTCACAATATAGATTGTGTGTACTCGTTAGAACCGCCACCGCCTCATTGAGGCGGTTCTTACGAGTACCCACAATCTATATTTATGAGCAGAAATAAGTGAAATAAAACACACCCCTAAAACCTCCAGTTTTACGGTATAAAAGTGGGGTTCAAGGGGGTCAGAATCATATAAGTGTGTTTTAGTGATGTTTGTTCTGGTCACAAATTTTAAAATGCCAATATTGGCATTTTAAAACTTTTGAGCTATAGACAAAGAATATTCTCTGCTAACGAAGAATGTAAAATAGCCCAAGTTCTTTGTATTTTTTCTTTAAAGTTGTCTATTATTTTCATGCTCAACATAAGCTGAGTAAGAAAATAGAGGATCTTACACAATGAAATGACCACGAGTGTAAGATTCTGTTTATCATATGACCACTTCAAATTGGATTTTATCGCCCTTACATTTGACAAATTCTCCACCAAAAATACATGGTTGACATGAACGTCGTCATTACGTTACTTAATCCTGCCAAAGTGTTATTACACGTGTGGTCATAGGATTTTTATTACACGACGTTATCCACTACTTATCAACGACGTCATATGATAAAATATTTTATAACCTCGGGGTCAGACATTAATCATTTCGTCAGAACCTGAAGAAGCATACCGTTGTTTAGTGAGCCGTATGAACCAACAAAGATTGGAGTACAGTCCGGGCCTACGTTGCCAAAATGTGTGTTGGGTCCTAGTGTAAACTGGTACACATCAACAGGCAGCTTGTTTGCACCAGTTCCAAAGTATGCCGACTCAAGCTTTATAGCAGAATCTGAAATATACAATATACAACCAGGTTTACGATGAGATGTGTGTGTCTGTTATGGTTCTTCAACAAGCAATTATTGTCAAAGATGTAAGGCGTTCAATAATTTCAAACGCTATGGAAATTGATAAGTTGCGCCATACATGTACATGTATAAACCTGATAGAAAAAAAAAAAAAAAAAAAAACATTTCGAAATCGGTGCGAAAACTGTACGGTAATACCCCGCTGTAAAAATGGCGTCTCCTATCTGTAGAGCTAACATTGTTGGAAGAAAAGTGGTTGACATATTCCTCATTTCGATAACACATCCGTGTGATATGGTTCATTTTTCATACCTCAAGAAAAGGTCATTTTTCTGATGAACATTTGTGATTTTTTTTCTTATTTATACTCAAAACATAGGTCGTGGGTGCTCGTTAGAACCGCCTCAATGAGGCGGTTCTAACGAGTACCCACAACCTATGTCTTGTAGCAGAAATTAAAGAAATAATGTATACCCCCGTAAACCCCAGTTTTCTCTATATAAAGTGGAGTTGACGGGGGTGTTCATTTTACGGACTTGTTCACGTGATGCTTAAAGACGACGGGTGCTCGTCAGAAGCGTCTCTATGAGGCGGTTCTAACAAATATCCGCGATCTATTTTTTTTTAGCAAAAATAAGGAAAATAATGAAGTGTATGGAGATTTAGAAATACTATGTTTTGTTTGTTTGTTTGATTTGAGGTTTAACGTCCCCGTCAACACTGTAAAGGTCATTTTGAAGACGTTGCTTCCAATTTTGTGGGACTTTTACCCGATATTGAGATGAAATGACATCTCAAGCCCTGCCGCCCAATGAAACCAATCGGGTTTATTAGCATGGACGGTCCGCCTCGCACCGCGGTTCCCGGACAGGCTTAGATCCTCTAAGCTGTTTACCAGTACTAGTGTGCGGGCCGGATTCAGCTCTGCGTGGAAGCATCATGCAGCCCATATATTTCTACAAGCCCCTATGGGCGGGGGCCGCAGAAATACTATGACTGGTATACATTGACTCACTGTGGTTAAAACAATCTACACGAACTTACTAACCTGATGATATCTGATCACGTGAACAAGTCCGTGAAATGAACTACCCTTTTTCCCCCCCTCCTCCTCCCCTAAACGACATTTTATCGAGAAAACTGGGGTTTACGGGCGTATTCACTATTTTTGTTATTTTGGCTCCAAGGCATAGCAAAAATAAGAAAGACATTACAATTTTTTTACCTGATATTTGTTATTTCTGACACCATGGTAGACGCCATTATTTTACATGGACATGTTTTCCTAATGTTTTTCTGCTGAAAATGTGTGACATTTTTCTTACATCTACTCAAAACATAGGCTATGGATACCTACAATAGCCTCACTGATATGGTACTAACGAACGAAAACCGACAACCTATTTACATGTTTTAAATATGAGATAAATAATTTCTTGCACACCGGACAAGGAAATCCGTAATTTTACCCTGGGATAGAAATTTATGTTCTGTCCCTGGTGTTCCGACCCAAAATCGAATATAATCGCGTGTTTGATAAATGCACAGGTTGATTACAACCTCATGCGCGGCGTCGTCATGCGTGGCGTCACCGTGACTAAACATTCCTGTTGTGTCATCACAAAATGGCGGACGTCGGTAACCGAAGTGACAGCAGCATTAAAAATTCGCAATCGAACTGATTGGAAGGTATGCAAGAAAAAGAATCCAATATTGATATGACGGGTGGATAGGAAAATCCGTCCCTCGGTATCACTGTCCGGCATCACCCGGCAAGCCTCGTGATGCCGGACAGTGTCCCTCGGGACGGATTTTTCAATCCACCCCTCACATCCATATAAGATTCTTATATTCTTGCACACCAGATAAGGAAATCCATAGTTTCTGTTCTAACCCAAAATCGAATATCCCCGCGTTTTTGATAAATGCACTGAATGAATGCTCGTATGCGCCGTCGTGAAATATGTTCTAGAAAGGGTTTTCCTTTGGACGCAAGGAATACACCACAGAACTGGAAAATATGGAGTATACATGTTTTCTGGGCCAGACTAGCTAGCTTCGGCCAATTAGACCTGTTTTCAAAATTCAACAATGGAATCAATGATCCCAAAGGACAAGAAAATATAAACTACACTATGATGTGAAGGGCAGGGAGACATTTTACGGCCGCCACACATTCCCAGACACCAGCTGTTGTGACGTTAATTATGTTCTAGGAAGGGTTGACGTCACAGCACGTTACGTGAGGTCAATAAACATTCCTGTAGTGTTATCATAATATGGCGGACGTCGGTAACCGAAGTGACCGTAGTGATGCCTCGTGATGCCGGGGAGTGACCCTCGGGGCGGATTTTTCCATCCACCCTCACACTCATATAAGATTCTTATAATACACGTATAACGTTACCCCTGAAAACCCAGTTTTCTTGATATAAAGTGGTGTTTACGAGGATATCTATTACAGAGACTAAAGATTTTAATGTTTACATGATGTGACGTATTTTCTATTCAGCGGCAAACATGGTGACATGGTGAAAAAGCTATCAATTTTAAATGAGAAGTTTTGAAAATGTCTTTGAACAGATAAGATTGTTATAATAATGTGAACCTTTGAGGCACTGTGTCACAGTCAGAACATATTTTGCGTCAATGCAGCTGGTATTAAGGCAATGCGTGACTGCTGTTCAAGTCTCTCTGCCCTTCATCATAGTGTAGTTCATCTTTTCTTGCACACCAGACAAGGAAATCCTTGATTTTACCCTGGGATAGAAATTTATGTTCTGACCCTGGTGTTCCGACCCCAAATGGAATATAATCGCGTGTTTGACAAATGCACTGGTTGATTACAACCTCATGCGCGGCGTCGTCATGCGTGACGTCACTAAACATTCCTGTTGTGTCATCACAAAATGGCGAACGTCGGTAACCGAAGTGACAGCAGCATTAAAAATTCGCAAAAGAAATGGAAGGTATGCAAGAAAAAGAATCAAATATGGGTGTGAGGGGTGGATAGAAAAATCCGTCCCTCGGGATCACTGTCCGGCATCACTCGGCAAGCCTCGTGATGCCGGACAGTGTCCCTCGGGACGGATTTTTCCATCCACCTCTCGCATCCATATAAGATTCTTATATTCTTGTACTTTGGGATCATTGATTCGATTGTGGAATTTTGAAAATCTTTGAGGGTCAATGATGCGACCTAACTTGTCAAAACTATCTAGTCTAGCCAAGAAAAACTGGGACACATCCAAACTTTTCAGTTCTGTGGTGCACAGGACAGCCATACTGCCCCCCGCCCATCGGGACTTGAAGAAATATATGGGCTGCATGATGCTTCCACGCAGAGCTGAAAACGATCCGCACACGAGTACTGGTAAACAGCTTAGATGATCTAAGCATGCCCAGGCAAAGCGGTGCGAGTCTGCCCGTCCATGCTTATAAACCCTATTGGTTTCACTGGGCGACAGGGCTTGTGATGTCATTTCATCTCAAGGTCGGGTAAAAGTCCCACAAAATTGGACGCAACGTCTCCAAAATGACCTTTACAGTGTTGACGGGGACGTTAAACCTCAAATCAAACAAGCAAACGAAACAGGACAGCCCTTTCATAGAACATATTTGAGTTTGAAATGTATGGTTACTTGAGGAGTGGGACGTTGACCCATCGGTTGTTGTCATCGACCCATTTTGTACCAGAAACCCAAAAACGGGTACCCTGGCAAATAGTGTAGGCCCAGATCAGACGCCGCAAAACGCGGGGTCTGATCAGGGCCTCCATAGTTTGCTAAAATTTCAGCCATTTTCCAAATTGGTTTTGATGAAAACACAACCTGACACCCCTAAATTTTGAAAAGAACTCCTGCTATATATAAGGAGGAAGGTTCCATTTGGTACAAAAAGGGTTAAGCTGGTTAGGCCTACTGCCGGAGGGATCTCACTGAGTACTGGCAAATTACGTACGATTCTATCAAGGAACAGTGAAATTAATTGACCGGTCTGACATAGCCTTAGCTGTTGACCGGGCCGTAAAACCATACAACACAGGGCCTTTCCGCTTGCTGCGTATATGTATGTATAAGAATAACACGCCCGGCGACATAGAGCATTTAATTACATCTCCAAAATGGCTATATTTCTGCTAAAATCTGTGATAGTTTTCTTATTTATACTGGAAACATAGGTTGTGGGTGCTCGTTAGAACCGCCCCATTGCGGAGGTTCTAACGAGTACCAACAACCTACGTCTTGTAGCAGAAATAAGAAACAAATGTAGACCCAAGTCACGTTTTCTCTGTACAAAGCAGGGTTTCAGTGGGGTGTTCATTTCACGGACATGTTCTCGTGATGGTATCATTATATATCCGTTTTGTGTTTGTTTGTTGTTGTTTTTTTTTTTCTCTCGTTTACCTGGAATACAGTTAGGCGGCATTGTCGTCATAGGAGAGGCTCTACAAATTCCACCCTGGATAACATACTGCTTTCTCTGTGAAAGAAAAAAACAAACATCTAACAGTACTAGTGAATCGGTTGTCTCCGAATGGGGGTTTGTTTGCATCATGAAAACACGTTTTTTTACAAGTCTGGTCCCCTTGAACCCCACTTTTACATGGTAAACTGGGGTATACAGGGGTAAACCTTATTTTTCTTATTTCTGCTCAAATATAGATTGTGGATACATGTTAGAGCCGCCTCATTGAGGCGGTCCTAACGTGTACCCACAATCTATATTTTAATTAGGCGGTTGAAGCGGTTCTAACGTGTACCCACAATCTATATTTTTTGCAGAAATAAGAAAAAAAAATATTTTTTTTTTTTTTTTTTTTTTTCATTTTAAAATTTTCTTTTTGTTTTCGGCGTAAAATGTACGATGTATTTGTATAGGCGTGTTTTAGTAATGTTTGAGTCGAAATTTAACGACCCAGTCAACATTATTTAAGTCTCTCTGGAGACGTTGTTTCTGATGTTTTTTCTGTGTGTGTGTGTGTGTTGTTTTTTTTGTGTGTGTTTTTTTTTGTTTTGTCCGGCATTGAGAAGAAATGACAACTTTGAGTGGCGTTTTTGAAAAATCATTTCACATACTCTTAGGTCCTCTGTCAACACCGCGCTTTGTTTGTTATTTTCTCCCGCCCATCGGGGCTTGGAGAAATAGATTGGGCTGCATGGTGGTTCCATGCAGAGCTGAACCGACAGCACATGAGTACTCATTAACAGTTAAGGAGGTCTAAGCCTGTCCATGCAAAGTGATGCGTGTCGGACCGTTCGTGCATATAAAACCTATTGGTATTTTGGGGCGATTGGGCTTGAAATGTCATTTCATCTCAATGTCAGATGAAAGTCCCACAAAATTGGAAGCAACCTTTCCAAAATGACCTGAAATGTGTTGACGGGGACGTAAAACCGCATATCAAACAAAACTCATACGTGCGCAATGTGTGTTATTATAACCCACTACAGCACCGTTCCAAAAACTTTGACATGGGCAAATAACGTACATGTAGTACTGGAATTGACACAGTTGAACGCGGCACCAGATTTGCTTCAAGTGTAGGATATTGTTTTACCATTCTGACAGACAGAACGATCTGAAACCGGTAAAGTCTGAAGTGGGGTTCCCCAAAGCTTTTAAGAGGACCGGGTTCATTACGACAAAACATCCGTCTGACAAATGGCAGTCTTTCTCGAAAATGGTTACTTTTCTGATGAAAATGAGTGATATTTGTCTTATTTATAATCTAAACAAAGGCTGTAAGTGCTTGTTAGAACCGCCTCATTAAGGCGGTTCTAACGAACAACCTATGACTTTGAGCAGAAATAAGGAAACTTATATATACAGTAGAACTTCGATGGCTCGAACACCGATGGCTCGTTTACCATGGCTGAGTCGAACTCATTCTTGAGCCCCTAGGGAAATCCTCTACATAAGAAAAAGTTGGGGATAATTTAGTGGATTTTAGTCTTTTATCTTGCAAATGTATGCTGTGTGTACTCATTAGAATCGCCTCGATGAGGCGATTCTAATGAGTACACACAGCATACATTTTCATTGTAGAACACCGAAGAGATGTCCAAAAGTGTCTCGTTATGACTCCTGACAGTAACCCTCGGTGGATCGAACTACCCCTGTCTCGAACAGATTTTCGAGGGCCCAAAGGTGTTCGAGCTATCGAAGTTCTACTGTACCCCGTAAATCCCAGTGTTTATTATACATGTATAATATTTTTATGTGGTATGAATATGATACACCGGTGTGTGTATATGTTCTGCACATGAGCATGTTATGTTCAAAGTAGAAATAAACTTACTTATCATATAGTGTGGTGTTTACGGGGGTGTTCATTTCATAGATCGTTGCTCAGTCGGATGCGCGTCTGACAGGAGAACGCGGGGTCGGCAATATTCTTTCGTGGAGATTGATAATGAAATCTTTTCTACGGTCATTCTCCGCTGTTTAAAGAAGTGCAGTTGTCAGTTTCTGGCGAAAGAATGTGCACTGTACTGGTTAACCGCTTACGAATAAGCATGCCCATGAACAGTGTGGATAGGTAAACTGGCCGGCATAAAAATGACCTAAAAAGTGTTGACTGGGCCATTAAACTCCAATACAAACTAACAAACAAATCATTTCATAGACCTTTTATATGTAACGTGATAAATGTACGTATTAAATTGATTTTATTTGGTAATTTACGTATTGCCCATATCTGAGTTTAGTTAAGCATTGACTATCCTGTATTCATCAGAGGTCATCCGTATTAACACCAGGTCAACCAATATTAACTGAGGTCAAGTGAGGTCAAAAAATCAATAATCATGATTTTTTAACTGTGTCAATTAATTAAATTGTCATTGATCAAGTAATTTCGCATTGACCCATTTACAGGTCCTCGGTCAGCTGCATTAGCCCTCGGCCTTCGGCCTTGGGCCAATGCAGCAGACCTCGGACCTGTAACTTGGCCAATACGAAGTCACTTGATTAATAACATTATATTATTGCCATGTGGACAAGACGAGTAAAGGCGACTTGGGACTTGGAGAAATTGAATGAGCTGCATGGTGCTTCCTCGCAGACTGAAGCCGACCGAACTTGAGTACTGGTAAATCGCTCAGGAAAAGAGGTGTGAGTCGACCGCTCCTTAAACCCTCGGGGTTTCTATGCGCGAAGGGCTTGAGAAGTCGTTTCATCTCAATCTCGGCTAAAAAGTCCCACAAAATCAACAATGACTGTCATAGAATTTGTATATAAACTTATTGGAAATAGAAACTATACACTTTAAAATTGTCTCGCCTGCCAAAACAAGTGGATAGCTCAGTTAAAAATTATTGATTAAGGATTTGACTAGCTATAGAAATGAATCCTGTAACAATTTAGAGAAAATCTGGTGTTCAAAATAAAAGTTTTCGGGGAAACCATAAAAAAGTGCATTTTTCACAAAATCTGTTCGTAATCGAATTTTGACATCAACATTTTTCCGTATAAGTGATAAGTTAAAAGCAAAGAATAAAAAAGTAACATTAACTCTAAAAATTATCGAGAAACAAACATTTTATAGAAATCTCAAAAACTGTGTTTTTTTTTTTTTTTTTTTTCAACGAAATTTTCAAAAAAAAAATGTTTCAAGTCAAAAATAGACCAAAAAGTGCCTTCAATCGTTTAAGCATCTTCAGCTGTGTCACAAATATTGATTAAAACAAAAATGCCATACTTTTCGCTCACTTCCGGTGGTTTGGTCCAATTTTAAAGGTCGATAACATTTCAACCATTATGAAAATTTTCAATTTATAAACAATATTCCCAAAGTTAGATGATCAGAAATAACTGTTAAAAATGGGAATCACATTAGCGACACAAAATGTTTGACTCAATGGAAACATGAACAGCAAGATTTGGAACCTTGCTTTGAACCTGTGGCTTTACCCGTTAAATCGTAGCTATCATTAAACATTTTATTCGATTAATCAGACATGCCACTGATGATCATTGGAATTCAAATTTTATTAAAATGTTTTGCCAGTGACAATTTAAAAATAAGTGTATAGTTTCTATTTTCGGTGAGTATATATGTTATTTACATATGTCCATGCTTACTAATAAATATTGTTTAAACCAAAATGACCTATATAGTGTTTATGAGGACGTTAAACCTCAAAACGAACACAAACGGCAGTGAAATGAAAGTAAAAAAAAATCCACCTCTTTAACATACTTGTGCCGAATAAAAATTATATCTTAATCACTAGCCCCGCCCATCGGGGCTTGGCGAAATAGAATGGCTGCATAATGCTTCCCCGCAGAGCTGAAACCGACCGCACACGAGTACTGGTAAACCGTTTAGAGGATCTAAGCCTGCCCAGACAAATCGGTGCGAGTCCATGCTTATAAAACTTATTGGTTTCATTGGGTGACAGGGCTTGAGATGTCATTTCATCTCGCTGCCGGGTAAAAGTCCCAAAAAATGGAAGCACCGTCTTTAAAATGACCTGATAAACCTCAAATCAAAGAAACAAATACATCTTATATTTGGGATTGTCGTGGTCAGCAAGATATCGGTACATGTAAGTACGAGTAACGGCCCCCGCCTACTGGGGCTTGAAGAAATAAATGGGCTGCATGATGCTTCCACGCAGAGCTGACTCCGACCGCACATGAGTACTTGTAAACCGCTTAGAGGATCTAAGGCTGCCCAGGCAAAGCGGTGCGAGTCGGATCGTCCATGCTTATAAGCCCTATTGGTTTTATTGGGCGACAGGGCTTGAGATGTCATATCATCTCAATGTTGGGTAAAAGTCCCACAAAATTAGAAGCAACGGCTCCAAAATGACCTTTACAGTGTTGACGGGGACGTTAAACATCAAATCAAACAAACAAACAAAACTACGAGTAATATGATATAATGTTCCATGAACAGGCAATCCTTTGGAAGCAAGAAATACATCACAGAGCGACCGGCCCCGATAGCTCAGTTGGTAGAGTGTCCGCTCCGGGGAACGGGAGGTCTGGGGTTCGATCCCGGGCCGCGACATACCAAAGTCGTAAAAAATGGTACTAACTGCTCCTCGCTTGGCACTCAGATTTACGGGGTAGAGCTAGGACTGGTTATACAGTGTCAGGATAATGTGACTGGGTGTGGTATCATGTAATGTGTCTGGGACATGATACTTCAGTGAGGCAGCACTATAAACGTGAGCATTGAGCTCCCTGTCGCAACCAGACACCGTCGTGATATGACTGAAAAATTGTTGAAAGCGACGTTAAACCCGAATTCACACACACACACACACACACACACACACACACACACATCACAGAGCTATAATTGTAAGGTGTTCAATATCCTTTTGTTTTTCTGGACAGGACTAGACAGTCGTACCACTAACCCTCTGATACTTTCAAAATTCCACAACGCAGTTAATGATCGCAAAGGACTAGAATATATATATAAGATTCTTGCACACCAGACAAGAAAATCCGTGATTTTACCCTGGGATAGAAATTTATGTTCTGACCCTGGTGTTCCGACCCAGGCAACTAACATAAATGCGTTTCAATTCTATTCAACTGCCGGAACTACTTCCGCACTACTTTTATTTTGCAAACAATATACATGTGCGAGCTGTCAAAACTAACCGGGGGTGTTGTGCAAGAAAAAGAATCCAATATGGGGTTCTGTTGTAGATGGGCGTTTCCAACCCTCGGGATGACCGTGCTGAGCGGAACCTCGGCGCAGCCTCTGTTCCGCTCAGCACGGTCATCCCTCGGGTTGGAAACGCTCATCTTCAACAGAACCCCATATCAGATTCTCCTAATCTTACATAGGTGTTAGGGGAGGATAAAAAAATCCGTTCCGAGTGGTTACAGTCCGGCATCACAATATGGCGGAGGGCGGCGACTGAAGAGACTGCATAATAAAAAAAATCAGAAATGAAAGGTATGCAAGAAAAAGTATCTTGCATAGTGTGAGGGGTGGATAGAAAATCCGTTCATTGGGATCACAATCCGGCCGCTGATCACACGGCAAGCCTTGTCATACCGGACTATGACCCTCGGAACGGATTTTTCTATTCACCTCTCACACCCATGTACAATGTAGGACTCTTATAATATACACTATGCCAAGCGTTCCAAACAAGTGAAGCAGACAAACAATGAAGACCCGGATCAGACGCCGCATCTTGGGTCTGGTCAGTCTTCACTGTTTGTTAACATTACATTATTAGCCCCCGCCTATCGGGGCTTGAAAAAATATATGTGCTGCATGATGCTTCCACGCAGAGCTGAAACCGACCCGCACACGAGTACTGGTAAATCGCTTAAAGGGTCTAAGCCTACCCAGGCAAAGCGGTGCGAGTCGGCCCGTCCATGCTTATAAACCTTATCATATCATCTCAATGTCGGGTAAAAGTCCCACACAATTGGAAGCAACGTCTCCAAATGATCTTTACAGTATTGACGGGGACGTTAAACTTCAAATCAAACAAAAAGATTACATTGTACGATAACACACTCGTGCGATACAGTGCAGTTTTTTCATCTCTAAAATGCCTACTTTTCTGATGAAAATTTGCCCAGTGATATTTTTCTCTTTTTTTCCAAACATATGTTGGGTGTGCTCGTTAGAACCGCCTCATTGAGGCGGGTCTTACGAGTACCCACAGCCTATGTGTTTGGAGCCGACAAAATGAAACATATTGTATATTCCCTCAAACCCCAGTTTTCTCTGTATAAAGTGGGGTTCACAAACTGTAGGACACATTGCACGGACCTGTTCACACACAAAAAAAAACTTAAATTGGAAATGGACAAGTAAACTCTATCATATGGACGGGTGCATTCATCATAAATAGGATCAATTATGTACTCACGTTTTTATAATCTATCAGGACCCTCAAATTGAATGTAGTACCAGTACTGACGCTAATGTTAGTATCGGAGTTGACCATCTGTTTGGTGGCATCCATTGACAATGACTCGTTGCCCTGTGGAACAAAATGTTTACAAAGTTCCATATAAGAAGGAGTTTTGAGGATATGAAAGAGAAAGTTTTCTTTATTTTTTTATTTTTTTTATTTTATTTTATTTTATTTTTATTTTTTTTTGTTTTCTTGTTGCAGACATATGAAGCGGGTACGTGTTTGAATCGCCTCGGTGAGTCGTGTCTAACAAGTGCCCATTACAAATGGTTCAAAGGAGAAAGAAGTAAAAATACGCCAGAATTATCATTACGCAAACACGCCTATACAAATACATTGCCACCTTTATCGCCGAAAAAATGAAAATTTTATGATGAAAAATCGTGATATTTTTCTTATGTCTGCTCCAAATATAGATTGTGGGGACTCGTTAGAACCGCCTCGTCGAGGCGGTTCTGACGAGTACCCACAATCTATATTTTAGAGCAGAAATAAGAAAAAATAATGAATACCCCTGCAAACCCCAGTTTTACTATATAAAAGTGGGGTTTAAGGGGGTCAAAATTGTATTGGCGTGTTTTCGTGATGAGAATTATCATTGTGGTGCCTCATGTCTTAGCGATGGGAGTATAGCATTTGTGCTTAAAGCATTTAAATAATAGAGATCAAACTTCAAGTTCTTCATTTAAATTTTATTCCCGACTAATTTCGGTTATTACAACCTTTTTCAAGGGACATAATTGTAAACAATGAAACATGACATCAGCCTCACATGACGTCAGTGGCACCGACATCAAAAAATGGCATTTGTACGAAATCCAGTAAACGGTTATCTATAGTCATACTAATCTAGGTCATTGAACAGGCCCCGAATTTATAAAACTCTTTTCATGCTCAACTCAACTGAGCATGATATTTGTAACGTACATACAGATAAGCTCGTGAAGAACCGAACCATTTTCGCGTTTTGTCCGCGGGACATACGCGCATTGCGTGCGTGTAAAATTTATTGGTTTCAATACGCGGTTCATCGCGTTCATACGCGATTTTAACGCGTTTAATATCAGCCAATGAAAATGATTATTCGTAACGCGTTAGGTTAACTCAATACGCGTTTCTTTGCGAGAGAATTCCAACCAATAAGAATAAGACAGGTAAGCGAAGATAAACCGCGTGAATGCGAAAGAGCACGTATCAATCAAAATCCTCTTAGCTCGTATGTTTGACCAATATTCTTAATTTTATTTTTTTTTTAATCATTCACAAATTAATGGCGGTATTGGCCTCTGTTATCAGTAGTGATTTCTTCGGATAAACACACACAATAATATTTACATTTAAAGACATATTTTGGATTGCATAACACCCTAATGTCTGGCAGCTTAGAGATAATAAACACTCGGGGTATTCTGATGCATATGGTGTAGGGAACCAAGAGGGTAATCGTTTATCCTGGGATATTTGTTTGACAAGTCACGTCTATCTACTTGTGGGCGCTCATCAGAACCGCCATTTAATGGGTGTTTATGGTGTTTCTAACACATCTTGAAACACACCTATACATATTTGACCCCGTTAATCCCCAATTTTAAATAGTAAAATTGGAATTTAAGGGGGTATATATTCTTCTTATTTCTGCACAAAATATAGATTGTGGGTACTCGTCAGAACCGCCTCGCCGAGTTGTTTCTAACGAGTACAATAACCTGTCTTGTGCAGAAATATTAAAATAACGGAAAATGTTCAGTTTTGGGGTAAAAAAATCAATAGATTTGTATAGGCGTATTTTCGCAATGAAGTTCCAACAATCTCTGTTTGGATCAAAGACAAATAAATGAATATATAAGTACATAACTAAAAAATAAGGAAAAGGTAAAGGCTGAAATACGCACATTTCTTAAAGTTCACAAAGTTTAGCGCCAAATGGCAAACAGTGCAGGCCACGTTCAGATGCAAAAAACTAGGCGTCTGATCAGGGCCTTCATTGCTTCCAAAAGCTTCAGACATTTTCATAATATTTTTGAAAACAACATAACCTCACTCTTTTAAATTTTGAACTTGTCTTGTGCTATTTACAAGGTGGAAGATTTCATTTGGCGCCAATTGGCATAAAAGTGCAAACCTAGATCAAACGCAACAGAATTAACGTCTGATCAGGAAAAAGTTCAGTTTTTTTTTCCAAAGGGGGAGTTCCAAATCTGCCCACGCAAAGAATTTCTTGAAACTTCAGTTGTTGCTTACTTAAGGTCTATCAACTATATATATAACTTTGTTTCATTTGATAAATTACTATAGGTCTCAGGAGAGCTCCCTGAGGTAACCCCCTGTAGAGGTCATACACACCTGTGAGCTTTTCGGTCGTAAATCAACAGGTGTGATTGTTTTCAAATTTTGTTGCTGTGATTGGCAACAGAACTCTATAAGGATTCATCTAATACAAAAAATGTAAATGAGTCTATGTCTTTTAATCTTCCTGATAAATTTATTTACAAACTTTCTTCTATTTTTCATGAAAATTTGCAAAAAATAACATTTTCATCGTAAGTATTAGATGTGTTACTGATCTTGTCACCCCAAGATATTGCATATAAAATAGGCCACATATGTCCTCTATATAGCAAACAAATTTAAAAGAAATCAGAAACCGGTAACATTGTTTTTGAAAGCTAGATATGAGTTCAGGTCTATTTTTGTGCCAAAATCAGTTTCAATACCAGGGGACAAGATTTCCCTAAAGTGTATTTTTATTGTGTTTTCTGACGATTTAGGGCCACCTTATCATACAAGGCTAAGCATAGGCATTTATATAATAAAAACTCCCCACCCACCCAAAAAAAAGACACTGTTTACAGACAGGATTGTTTAGTTTGGCTTTTAAATAGTAAATGAGAACATACATTATCAACATATACAAGTCAAGTTTTATCCAAACATTTTAAAGAGCAAAAATAAAATGCATTCATGCACTGTTCATGATGAATGTTAGTGTTGACATTATTGCAAAAATGATAATGCTGAAAAAATTACATTATGACACAAAAGGAATAAGACAAGGTGGATCTTTTTACCCTATTTCATAGTTTCTTCTTGTACATTTTTAAACCCTGCAATACAAAGACTCTTGATGTCAGTAATACACAATGACGTTTTGAATTTGCTTAATTAATTACTTTCATCATCCTATTTTTTTCCTTATTATGTCTCCCCCGAAAAATTTTTTTTCGGAGAGACATATTGTTTTTCCCCCGGGCGTCTGTCTGTCTGTCCGTCTGTCCGTCTGTCTGTCTGTCCGTCTGTCCGTCTGTCTGTCACACATTCGTGTCCGCTCTATAACTTGAAAACCGTTGGAGCTATCGTCACGAAACTTAGTATAAATATAAATCAGCATTAGACGACGTGCAGTGCGCAAGAACTATAACTCTCGCATTTATACTTTTTGAATTATCTCCCTTGGAAGTTTGTTGGTATGTATATATGTATGGGCAAATCGTGTCCGGTCAATAACTTTCTTATTTTCAGATGGATTTTAAAATTACTTGGCAGAAATATTAACAACCATAAGACGATGTGTGGTGCGCATGAATCAGGTCGGTACCTCAAAGGTCAAGGTCATACTTAGAGGTCAAAGGTAAAAAAGGGGCCTTTTTTTCGTATTTGGTCAATAACTTTCTTATTTTGAGATGAATTTTAAAATTACTTGGCAGAAATATTAACCACCATGAGACGATGTCTGTTGTGCATCAGGCAGGTCAGTACCTCGAAGGTCAAGGTCATACTTAGAGGTCAAAGGTAAAAAAAGGGGCCTTTTTTTCGTGTTTTGTCAATAACTTTCTTATTTTGAGATGGATTTTAAAATTACTTGGCAGAAATATTAACCACCATGAGACGATGTGTGGTGTGCATCAGGCAGGTCAGTACCTCGAAGGTCAAGGTCATACTTAGAGGTCAAAGGTCAAAAAAGGGGCCTTTTTTTCGTGTTTTGTCAATAACTTTCTTATTTTGAGATGGATTGTGAAATCACATGGCAGAAATGTTAACCAATATAAGACGATGTGTTACGTGCATGACCCAGGTTGGTACCTCAAAGGTCAAGGTCATACTTAGAGGTCAAAGGTAAAAAAGGGGCCTTTTTTCCGGTTTTGTCAATAACTTGCTTATTTTTAGATAGAATTTGAAGTTACTTGGCAAAAATGTTAACTATCATGAGACGATGTGTTGCATGCATGATTCAGTTTGATACCTCAAGTGTCAAGGTCATACATAGCGGTCAAAAGTAAAAAAGGGGCCTTTTTTTCGTGTTTGGTCAATAACTTTCTTATTTTTAGATGGATTTTGAAATTGCTTGGCAGAAATGTTAAACACCATGAGATGATGTGTTGCACGCATGACCCAGTTTGGTACCTGAAAGGTCAAGGTCATACATAGAGGTTAAAGGTCAAAAAGGGGCCTTTTTTGTGTTCTGTCAATAACTTTCTTATTTTTAGATGGATTTTGAAATTACTTGGCAGAAATGTTAACCACCATAAGACGATGTGTTGCGTGCATGACCCAAGTTGGTACCTCAAATGTCAAGGTCGTACTAAGAGGTCAAAGAACAAAAAGGGGCCTTTTTATGCCTCCAACTTTGAAAAAGTTGGAGGGGCATATTGGTTCTGGTTCGTTTGTCCGTTCGTCTGTCCGTTACGCTTTTGATGCATAGCATAACTAAAGAACCGTGTATGCTAGGGTTTTGAAATTTCATATATGGATTCCTCATGGAAAATTAGCTGACACGTATTTTTTTTCTCGTCCGGATTATGCCCCCTTCAAGAGTTATTGCCCTTTGAATTTTTTTAATAAAATCTTGTCAGCAAGATATCTCAAAAACTATTGGAGCTAGAGCCTTGAAAATTGTTGAATATATTGGTGGTGATGAGTAGATGAACTGATTAACTTTTGACAAAATTCCGAAAAATACTTTGTGAGTTACGGCCCTTTGTCATTTTAGTAATTTGTGCCCATTGTAATGTATGCTAAAAGTGATGCATAGCATAACTTTAGAACCGTGTATGCTAGGGTTTTGAAATTTCATATATGGATTTCTCATGGAAAATTAGCTGACATGTATTTTTTTTCTCGTCCGGATTATGCCCCTTTCAAGAGTTATTGCCCTTTGAAATTTTTTTAATAAAATCTTGTCAGCAAGATATCTCAAAAACTATTGGAGCTAGAGCCTTGAAAATTGGTGAATATATTGGTGGTGATGAGTAGATGAACTGATTAACTTTTGACAAAATTCTGAAAAATACTTTGTGAGTTATGGCCCTTTGTCATTTTGGTAATTTGTGCCCATTGTAATGTATGCTAAAAGTGATGCATAGCATAACTTTAGAACCGTGTATGCTAGGGTTTTGAAATTTCATATATGGATTCCTCATGGAAAATTAGCTGACTCGTATTTTTTTTCTCGTCCGGATTATGCCCCTTTCAAGAGTTATTGCCCTTTGAAATTTTTTCAATAAAATCTTGTCAGCAAAATTTCTCAAACACTATTGGAGCTAGAGCCTTGAAAGTTGTTGAGTATATTGATGGTGATGAGTATATGAACTGATTAACTTTTGACAAAATTCCGAAAAATACTTTATGAGTTATGGCCCTTTGTCATTTTGGTAATTTGTGCCCATTGTAATGAATGCTAAAAGGGATGCATAGCATAATTTCAGAACTGTGTATGCTATGGTTTTGAAATTTCATATATGCATTCCTAATGGAAAATAAGCTGACGCATATTTTTTTTCTCATCCGGATTATGCCCCTTTCCAGAGTTATTGCCCTTTGAAATTTTTTGAACATTTTTAAAGTTACTTTGCAGAAATGTTTATCTTCATTAGATGATGTGTTGCACACAAGACCCGGCTCAATACCTCCAATGTCAAGGTTATACTTAGAGGTCAAAAACGGGGGAGACATCTGTGTTTTTGTAGAAAAACAAGTTCTAGTTATTTTTGTTGTTGTCATTTTGTTCTTTTAAATAAAACAGCAGTCAATAATTTGCCACCTTGAAGGGACAGACTGATTTTCTGATTTGTGCTTATGATTGATTGGTCCATGTATTGTTGATGTTTTCTTACATCACTTGGTCAAAGAGGCTCACACTCCGCCCCCCCCCCCCCACCAAAGGTTTTGTAAGATCATTGAAATAATATTTTTATTTTTTTTCTAGGTTCATTATAACATCTGCAAAAGTGTAAACTTCAATGTTTTAGTCTTCAAAATAAATGCAGAGCTAGTCACACTGGAACTTGTTGTAAAATTGGCATTTGACATACACTTCCCTAAATGAAATAGATGGGAGGCAAGTTTCTGTAACAAATTCATTTTATAGCTGATATTAAATTTAGATGTAGTTATACCATTCGCATATTTAGTCATATGTATGCAGTACTTGCCATCTATGTTAAGCTTTCTAGCCCTGTATTAATCAGTTTTACAGATGGCATGAATCAGCTGTTAGCTGTACTACTAGCATATTTGTTGAACCAAAATCTGCAGTTGGCTATATATTTTTCTATAGCACTGATAGCAAATATACTGTTTGCTCTTTTCTTCCTCTGAAATCATTTGAAAGTTGAACTGAACAGTCTTCTCTATTGTATTAATTCATGTCTCAAAAATAACTGGCTGTTTACCAGATCATATATAAGAATATAACTAGCTCATATTTGAGAAGACAACTTTCTTACACTGATTTGCACAGCAGGCGACATTTGTTGCGATTTATCGTATGTGGACTGTAATTTAGTTAAGATTTTGAAGGGGCATTGTCAGAGTGATAAAACAGCCAAAACAACAGTGTTTCCATTTTGTCTACAGTAATCTGTGTATACAGTGGGCCAAAAGATCGGAAAAATTGTCTGTGGTATTATGACATACCTGGCTTAACATAATAAAATCATCATAACTCTTAGCTATTCAAGCAAGCTGTGCCATTCCAGTATGACAGACTTTTCAAACATTTTAAGTCGACTGCATCAGTTCAATACATACTTATTAAAGAGTCCAGAAAATTTTCGTGTTAACAAAACCAGCCATTTCACTTGCCATTGCAACTTTCTTTGTCTTAATAAGCTTCAGCAGAGTTTAGGATTACAATAAATGCAAAAACACCTGTTATAAAATGAAACATATTTTTATTGAATTGTTAAACGCTCAAAATAAATTGTGTTTTTGGTCTTCCCCAGGGTACCATAACTGATACAACTGCTGATTATATGAGCTCATACTATACACAGCATCGTTTAAGCATACATATATTCATGTTTATATACATTATTTGCGAGCGATTTCTCGATTGAAAATGTTATACCATATCTACAAATGGTTTGAAAAAATTGACATTCTGGCCATTACTATTCAATGTTCAAATGCAGTATGTTACCGGTCTTGGATTTTCAAGAAAGTTTGATAAAATGTTCTACACATATATGGGCAATTTTCATATTAAAATGATGAGGTGACAAAAACTGCAACAGTATAAAATCAAAAGTCAAACATACTCCAAAAGATTTTATGGTTGTGAAGTCTAGGGTCTCCTACATATGAAATTGAGCATGGTCTATGGAATTTTACCTGAACAATAGTAAATGTGATACAAAAATAATCACAAATGACTTCGATGATGCCTGAGAACAAAAATAACTCCAAAACATAAGAAGCTGTTGTGTCTAAATACACTTGTTTGGGGTACCCCTATTTTCAGATGCCGAAATAAACAAAACACTGTAGATTTATAATGAAAACAGATATGAGAGTGAAATAGCTAAATAATGAACAGTCATTTACCAGGCATTAATTATGCACAATATCATGGAAATCTATGCGTGGGCAGAACCCTATGGAAATTTACTATAGGCTGGAACTCCCCCTTTATTAAATTTTGAAGAAAATGGGAAAAATGGTAATAGTAAAAATGCCCCGGGTCAGGCGCAGCAGAAGTAGGCGTCTGATCAGGGCCTAGATTATAGAAGATTACGAAATGTTCAGTTATTTCCCAAATAAATTTCGAAAAAAAAATGTATGTTAGGTGGAAAATTCCATTTGGTAAAACAAATGTGTTAATGAAAACAAAATAAATGAAAATTACAGCAATAAGTAATTAAATAAATGAGCTGCTTCTGTGAGTGACGGAATATCAATTATTTCGAAACTTTGAAGAAAAGACAACCTCACTCTCTTATATTTCGAAATGGTTTTGTGCTATTTACAAAGTGGAAGACGCCATTTGGCGCCAATTAGCAAACTGTGCAAACCAAGATCATTCGCAACAGAAATAGGCACCTGACCTGGGCCTACATTGTTTAAAAAAGCTTCAAATATTTTCAAAATAAATTTTGAAGAAAACACACCCTCACACTCTTAAAGTTTGAAACGATCTTGTGCTTTTTACAAGGTGAAAGATCCCAATGGCAAAATAAAGTGCAGATCCAGATCAGACCTAGTAGGAGTAGGCGTCTGATCAGGATCTACTCGGTATGACAAAATAAACAAAGAAAACAAAACTTCAACTTTAATTTTGAAATGGACTTTCTCTATTAATAAGCTGGAAGATTCCATTTGTTGCCAAATGGCAAAAATCATGCAGACCCAGATCAGGCGCAGCAGACGTAGGCCTTTGATCAGGGCCTACATCTAATGCAAAAGGTTCAGGCATTTCCAAATAAATATCGAAGAAAATGTAACTTGATTCTCCGAGATAATTAAACAAAATAAATGAAAATTACAAAAATAATTAATTGAAAATTGGGCCGCTTCTGTAAGTGAAAAAACATTGATTATTTCGGACATCTGAAATAAATGACGATAATGAGATGTTGTTTTAAACTGATATCTTTATAGCCCCCCAGTTGCACCTGGGTGTCATAAAACTTTTGGTCAATAAACACCCTGCATTTTGACAGTCAACTTCAATCACGACTCAGTACCTGTATTTTACCCTTTACCCCCAGGCAAATGTAAATGGATAATTGACTAGTCCTCCAGATTTGTTATGTTCAAACTGAAAAAAATATCTGGAATAAGGAAATTTTGAAGAATAGAAAAAAGAAACAAAAAAGAAGGATAAGTGTGAAATAGTTACGCGGTACTGATTGGTTGCTTTTGAAACGCGAAGCAGTCTGTGAATGTGCACTATCTGCGTTTTCGACACTCATGTTTGATTGGCTGGACAACAATCGCGATTTACACGCAATATCGCGATATTCATAAAAGCAATTGATTGGCTAAAATGTCATTCGCAAGTGAAACGCGTGAATCACGAATGCGAATCTCGCGCGTTACAAATGCGAAACAAATGCGTGTGCGCTGTAAAGATCTTCTCAATCTTAACTGTAGCTATTGAAATACAAAGAAATCAAGAAATTTTCCTGCTCAGATCAGCAGAGAATGTCATTTATTACATTTTCAGTATTGATTTACTGAGATTTCTCAGTGAATTATAAATCTTTAATTCACAGTGTGAATTATTTAATTTCGAACGTTTTGACGTCATAATTGCTAGGCGATGTTGCTGGCGTCGTTTGTTACAACAATAACAGTAGTTGACGTTTGGCGGAAAATCTGATAAAATCATAGAAATCAGACTTCAATTTTCGCGTCCATTTGACGTTTTTGAGAATAGACCTGCAACACGAAGATAAAGTATGATTTTCTTGATAATACAGTTTTACTTTCATGACATTGTTGTATCTGTATTTCAAGCACAGGATAATTTTTGCATTGAAATGAAAACAAGATGGCGACTGATTTTCAAACTAAACCACGCCCCCTGAAATCCATGCCCTGACTGAAACTATTTAGGTTGGAAACCAGAACGGTTGAATTTGAAAATCCAAATGTAAAACACGAATGGAAATGTAATAAATAGTTTATTTTATTGTTCTGGTTGATTACGGAGAAATAATTCACTCGTGTTCTAAGGCTTTCCTGTAAAAAAACTCGTTCGCTATCGCTCACTCGTTTTTTACTCGGAAGCCTTAGAACACTTGTGAATTATTTCACCATAATCGATCAAAACAACCAAATAAACTCTATATATCCTGCTTATACATTTTAAAATGCCAACATTTGTTGGCATTTTAAAATTTATGAGCAGGATAAATTTCATGCTCAAGTGAGTTGAGCATGAAGAAAATTTTATAACCTCGGACCGAGGACAATTTCCCAAACCAACTCTCAGAGACAATCGACCTACCAGTGTTGTCAGTGATTTGATGACTAACAAATACATAAAAAATCTCGTCAACATCAGCAATATAGCTATTGCCTCAAGAAGTGTTATTTAGTTTCTCGTAAACAGAGTCCACACTAAAAGGTATGATTTTAAAGGAAAGATTATTTCCTAGATAATTGTTCTCTTATTTCAGCTCCAGTCAGAACCTGAGTGTACCTGTTAGAGCCGCGGCCCCCGCCCATCGGGGCTTGAAGAAATGGATAGGCTGCATGATGCTTCCACGCAGAGCTGAAACCAACCGCACACGAGTACTGGTAAACCGATTAGAGGATCTAATAGGCTTGCCCAGGCAAAGCGGTGCGAGTCGGACCGTCCATGCTTATAAACCTTATTGGTTTCATTGGGCGACAGGGCTGCAGAAGTCATTTCATCTCAATGACGGGCAAAAGTCCCACAAAATTGGAAGCAACGTCTCAAAAATGACTTTTACAGTGTTGACGGGAACGTTAAACCTCAAATCAAACAAACAAACAAAACCTGTTAGGGCCGCCTTATTAACTAAAAGCATAACTTGGCGTTACATTTACATGTACACTGTAATGAGGCTCGAAACTATAATTTGTGCGGTGGTTGGGTGAGGTAAAAGTGACGTGCATCTTACGTCTTTGAGGCGTCCAACTAATATTGTCTTACATATGGGCCCCGTCAAGCGATTTTGGTACTTATCGCCTATGCGAGCAGAGAAGGTTCAGGCGAGCCTGCGCATCCGCGCAGTCTCGCCAGAACCTTCGCTGCTCGCTCATACAAGCAGTGAATCAAGAGGAACCTTCAGACAGAAAGCCATATCCCTGGCCCCTGAATGGCTTGGCATGCGCAGTTAAAGTTTGTCATGGCGGAATGCTCGAAGACACAAATTCGCTTGGCGGGGCTCATATGTGCAAGGCCTACTGTCCTTGATGAAGGTAAGGGTAGAGGGGAAGTTTTGTTATTTCTGTTGTTTCTACACTTCCATTCATTTTCCTCTTTCGACTCTGTCCCTCTTTGTCATCTCCTCAACTATCTCTTATATTTCTTTCCTTCCTTTCTCTGGGATACAACACGAAATGGCCCACAAGGGTTGACGTGTCGTTAAGCCCCAAACAATCAATCTATCAACTACAGTTATTGGAGACCCATTCTTAACTCTTATCTTGCTGTTCACGACAAGCCCTATCTTTGGAAACAGTGTAGATCCAGATCAGATGGCTTCTGAAGAAGCCATCTGATCAGGATCCACACTGTTTGGCATTTAGTTTATGAATTTGTAGCAATAAATTACATCAAGTAATTTGATTGGTTGATAGACAGAAATGGGTGTGGCTTAAATGAATATTCAGCAAGATAAGGGTTAATCGACACATGAGAACAAGATCAATCGCATTCTTCGATTCATGTTCTTCAAAATAAGGAAAAGATATTTTAGATCCATGTAAAATGCATTTTTTTCTATAAAGTGAAGTTTCAATGGATACTTCAGGGAAACGGGTACACCTTCAGGGGAGGCAACTCCTGAAGAGCAAATTCTTTCCTTCAAGAGTCGACCCCTTTTCCCGTGGGACAGAGCTTATAGAAAAGCGAACGGGAAGTTCCGAAAGTTGTCTCCCTTTGAAAACTGGCGGACAAATATGCCAGGTATTCCCATTCCCTTAAGGGATTATAAGAATCTTATATGGGTGTGAGGGGTGGATTGAAAAATCCGTCCCGAGGGACACTGTCCGGCATCACGAGGCTTGCCGAGTGATGCCGGACAGTGATCCCGAGGGACGGATTTTTCTATCCATCCCTCACACCCATATTGGATTCTTTTTCTTGCATACCTTCCATTTCTATTGCGAATTTTTAATGCTGCTGTCAATTCGGTTACCGACGTCCGCCATTTTGTGATGACACAACAGGAATGTTTAGTGACGTCACGCATGACGACGCCGCGCATGAGGTTGTAATCAACCAGTGCATTTGTCAAACACGCGACTATATTCGATTTGGGGTCGGAACACCAGGGTCAGAACATAAATTTCTATCCCAGTGTAAAATCACGGATTTCCTTGTCTGGTGTGCAAGAAGTTTTATTCTTCATAAAAGCCTATGTTGTACCAACAACACAGTTTTCTGAATAGGGATAAGGAAATACACCCTAACTACCCCCATCGCCCAACACACACACACACACGCCCAATTACACAAGTTCATGTTGCACTTTTGAGTATGTACAGACGCAGATAATAAAATTTTATAGTATGAGAATGCATGCACAAGTATCTGCCAGATAACTGCCGGGGTCAACAACATTCTATCATGGTGATTGATCATGAAATCTTTTCTACGGTAATTCTCTCCCTTCCGCTGATTCAAGAAGGGCAGTTGTCAGTTTCTGACGAAAGAATATGAACTATACTGGTTAACCGCTTACCTATAAGCCTGCCCAGGAATAGTGTGGATATATTAACTGACCGGCTCAAAAATGAGTTAAAATAGTGTAATGTCCAGTACAAACAAAAGCAAGTATTTGCCTTACCATTATAACAGAGACAGTTCCATGGTCGACTTTGCCCTGCAGAAATGTGTTCTTGCTCTCCCACTGGTCCGGGGCACAACAGTACTTCGTCTGTCCAAACACAGAGACGAACAGCCCGAGGAGTACAACTGCAACTTTCATCATTAAACTGTAAAATAACAAATGAGCCGGCTTGAATAAATAGATGGGCTGCATGATGCTTCCAAGCAGCGCCTAAACTGACCGCACACGAGTACTGGTTAACTGCTTAGAGGATCTAAGCCTGCCCAGGCCAAGCGTTGCGAGTTGGACCGTCCATGCTTATAAACCCTATTGGTTTCATTGGGCGACAGGGCTTGAGATGTCATTCCATCTCATTGTCGGGCAAAAGTCCCACAAAATTGGAAGCAACGTCTCCAAAATGACCTATACAGTGTTGACGGGGACATTAAACCTCAAATCAAACAACTGAAACAAAACAATGAGCCGGGTACAGCATTTCCTACAATTTACAAGTGCGCCCAGCGAAGACTCAGATCAGCCTGCGCATCCGCGCAGTCTGATCAGAGTATTCTTTGTGTGCTTTAAGGATAGCTTAGGGCCCAATCCTCCTTCATGCAGCAAGAGAAGTCTCTGGTAAGACTATGTGGGTGCGCAGGCTGATCAGATTCTTCGCTGGGCGCAAATGTAAACTGAAGGAAATGCTGTGTCCCGGCTCAAGTTATATGAGCCCCGCCAAGCGAATTTGGGTCTTCGAGCATTCCGTCAAGACAAATTTTAACTGCGCATGCCCAGCCATTCAGAGGGGCCAGGGATATGGCTTTCTGTCTGAAGGTTCGTCTTGATTCACTGCTTGTATGAGCGAGCAGCGAAGGTTCTGGCGAGACTGCGCGGATGCGCAGGCTCGCCTGAACCTTCGCTGCTCGCATAGGCGATAAGTACCAAAATCGCTTGGCGGGGCCCATATGGTGTTCAATGACGTCAAGCCAGTGAAACCACAAAACAGTCTGCACATCTACAGAACCGCACTGGGAAGGTAAATGTTTTTCCCACATCACGAAAACACGCCGATATAATTTTGACCCCCTTGAACCCCACTTTTATATAGTAAAACTGGGGTTTACAGGAGTAAGCCTTATTTTTCTTATTTCTGCTCTAAAATATCTATATTTTGAGCAGAAATAAGAAAAATATCACAATTTTTCGTCTTAAAATTTTCGTTTTGTCGGCGGTAAAGCTTACAACGTATTTGTAAAGGCGTGTTTTCGTAATGCATGTGGACGAACTGGAACCCACTGAAAGTTTATACAGAAAGCGAAGGTTCAAATCAGACATATGAGGTGTGCGCGTGAATGCGTGTGTGCGTTCGTGCGTGTGTGCATGCGCGCGTGTGTGCCCCACCAACAAACAACAAAGGTCATATGGATTCAGGACTTCGTTTGAAAGACTCATTCGAAAATCTGGAGAAGCCCTAAATCGATCACACGACGCCTGGTTTTCGAGGGACATATGATGTACGTGTATATTTGCCAGCCTCGGTATATAGCTCAGTCAGATGCGCATCTTACTGGTGATCAGGAGGTCGCGAGTTCGACACCTGCCGGGTCGGCAACATTCCTTCGTAGAGATTGATCATGAAATCTTTTCTACGGCCATTCTCTCCCTTCCACTGATTCAAGAATGGCGGTTGTCAGTTTCTGGCGAAAGAATGCGCAGCCTACTGGTTAGCCCCTTACATACTAATAACTGACCCATTAAACTCCAAAAAGAACCTGGCCCGGGTTATATGTAAGACAACAAGTTCTGCAACGAATGGTCAGGCGGTTTTTCTCGGGTAATCGGGCTTTCGCCCATCTCTAATTAACGATCGTCTCGATATGAGTGAAACAATCTTGAAAGGGTCGTAAAACCAAAATAATAATAATAATAATAATAAAAAACATGTTTTACTTCAACTGTAGAGTGCAGTGTCCATATAACCCTGATGAAGAGGGGAGACCCTCGAAAATTTGGTAAAGAGTTGAAGTAAAACAAGTGGTTGGTTATTATTATTATTCCCTTATGGAAAAAAATCTACAATTGGAAAAAAAAAAATAGTGACTCCAAAACATAAAACGAATGCACATATATTCATTATATTTTGGATATTTCTAAGCATTGAATTTATGTTTATAAACAAATACTACAATTTCTATTAACATGGAAAAAGAAGAAGAAGAAGAAGAAGAAGAAGAAGAAGAAGAAGAAGAAGAAGAAGAAGAAGAAGAAGAAGAAAAAAAAAAAGAAGAAGAAATATGCTAAAGCTTGCTTACATGTTTTCCCTTTGTTTATGGAATGACCACAAGTTAGAAATGTTTCGTATTTTCGGTGTAGAAGACACAGTTTATATACATACCCGGGAAACGAATTCCGTTTTGAAATGCCAAATACATGTAGTCTTAAGCAATACTGGAAAGAATGACAATGCAGTCATATGACATATGGAATACCATTCTCACCACGTTGATAATAGCGGTCATACGCACTGGTAGAAATGAGGCTAGTATGCAAAAATAAACATACAAAATGAGCCGGCGCATAACAAAATCAACAATAAGACCGATGAGATCAGCACAGACTCAAATCTGACTGCGCAAGACCATATGTTTGTTTCTTTGCATAGATATTAGCCTATAGAAGGTACGTGTGATCAGCGAAGACAAGAATCAGACTGCGCAGGCTGATCTGAGTCTTCGCTGGTCGTTAAAGACTTCTTGTACATGTAGACTTTGTTATGTGCTGGCTCAAATAATATCTATTTACTTGGTGAGTGCACAAGGGTCTCCTTACCCTTTCTTATCTGGTATGAGTGAGTGTTTGAGTTTTACGTCCCACCAACAGCTAGGGTCATACGGAGACGGGACCTCGGTTTAAAGACTCATCCGAAAGTCTGGAGAAGCCCGGGATCGATCCTGCGATCCCTGGTTTACAAGGCGAGTAGCGTAACCACTACACCACGGAGGCTTCTTCCTTATCTGGTATAAAAAAGGCATTTATCTTTTTTTTTTTTTTTTTTAGTTTTGGTTTTACGGCCTTTTCAAGATGATTTCCTTCGGATGGATCTTTAATCAGAGGTTGGCGAAAACTAGAGAACCCAGAGAAAAACTACCGTACCTTTCGTTGCAGAACTTGGCTTCTCACATGTAATCCGAGCGAGGCTCGAACCACAGCGGTGAGACTTCCGTTGCAGAACTTGGCGTCCCACACGCGACCCGATCGAGGCTCGAACCACAGCGGTGAGACTTTCGTTGCAGAACTGGGCGCCGCGCA
The DNA here is from genome assembly GCA_963580285.1 of Lucinisca nassula. Classification (NCBI taxonomy): domain Eukaryota; kingdom Metazoa; phylum Mollusca; class Bivalvia; order Lucinida; family Lucinidae; genus Lucinisca; species Lucinisca nassula. The sequence continues at coordinate 16,126,224 of OY757017.1, forward strand.
TGTGATCTGAGCGAGGCTCGAACCACAGCGGCGACGTAGATTCGTCGAAATAGGGACATAGGCAAATAGTGCAGACCCAGCGTCTGATCAGGGCCTTCACTGTTTGCAAAAACTCCACCAATGTCCAAATAAATTTTAAAGATAACACAACCTGTCGCCAACGTTGATTTTTCTTGCTATATATAAGGCGTAATAAATAGTTGTGTTTTCGCTAACATGCTGAAAAAAATAGTTTGTCGATAGGCAGGAAAAACTTGTTTCATTATTTTATTTCTTCTCCCGATAAAAAACAGAGTCGGGCCTGTATTTTGTAAAATGTGTATGTGTTTTGTTTTTGTACATGTGTTTTGTTAATAAAATTGTCATGTTGAGACTTGTACTGTATATGATGCTCAAAAAAGTCAGCTCTGTATTTGAAGGTACTAAATGCCAAAAAACTACAAAAAAATGTACTTAAAACCCGAAATTACTATGTGAAGATGCAAAGACGACATTGGGTAGAGTTCGAAATTGAAAATGGTAGGGTCGGTGTTTTAATTTTATTTATCATATGACGTCGCGTCTGAGAGTGTAATAACGCCATATATTACATGCATTGCAGAGAAATACCATGATTTCTACCAGACATAAACTTGGTATTTTCCTTTTTGCTAAGAAGAAATATTTCCTCTTAGCCGGGGAAATAAATCCCTTCAGCTGGAACTACTTTATGTACAAGATACGAGATACCGCTTTGCAGTGAAAATTGTTCTATTCAAACGCGGGAAAGTTTCAATCACGGCGACGTTATTCATGACGTCATTGTAATGGCGTCTAAGAAATATCAACAGACGTTCAGAATGCGTGACGTTTGAGTCGGATGCAACGCTGAAACAAAAAAAAACGTGGATATGACCATTGATTAGGATGTAAGTTTTGCTTTATTTAATCTAACGTTTTACTTGTTTTATCACTGAAACACTTTGTTTCTTCTATTTTTGTTCAAAACTGTAGAAAGCGCTTTCAAAATGGCGCCCATCCAGTTGTTCTTCCACCCAGATTTTATAACACTTCGCTGATTGAACCGTTTACATGAGCTGTAAACAGTCAACTGAACGGGCATTCAGATTCAAAATTCAAGATCCAAACTCTCCTAAAAGTCTATGGAAGTGCATGTAATATACAGATTATACATTTCTCCTATTTGAAATATGGGATTTATAAACCTCGGGAGGTAAAACAATCCGTTAAAGAAACTCGTGCTTCGCACTCGTTTCTTTATCGGATTGTTTTACCTCCCTCGGTTTATAAATCCCATATTTCAACTAGGAGAATGAATAATCTATATGTAATATTTTCGATAGTCCACTAGTGGATTAAATATGCAAATTAGCTAGATACGTCCCGTAACGTTACATATACGGCGTCCTTAACGACGTCGCGTTTACTAACGGGGGAATATTGACATTTTTGTAAACAAATCGTGAATAAAATGCGTTTTAAATGTCATATGCTAAATAGAATCTTGCATTCGTGCTCATGTATTATTGAATTTATTAAACTCGTTGAGGAAAAGGATAAAATGCTCGGTAAAGCCTCGCATTTTATCCCTTTTCCTCAACTCGTTTAATAAATTCAATAATACATGACCACTCATGTAAGATTCTCTATTCTAACACAGCACGCCTATATAGTCAATGGAAAATAACTGTGTTTTATTCTGCAACAAATCACAGCTCGGCAGAGCGTGACGAATGACGTCATTAAAAACTGCAAATTTATGACGTCACTAGTCGATTTCCTTGACGTTAGACGGTGTAACGTCATTTTCTCGCATCGAAATCGTAATAAAAGGATATAAATGCATGTGTTTCAGTCGATAATTTTAGCGGGATTTCTTCTGGCAATGGCGAAAAGTTGTGAGATTTTGAAGGAAACAACAGCATTATTGCCGATTTTCAGCCTGTTAGAATCGAAATAGATCAGCTCTAGTTTGTGATTTGTTGAGTAATAAATCACAGTATGTCGGTCAGTTGTAAGTAGACAAATCACGCGCGCTACGCGCTCGTGATTTGTCTACTTTACAACTGACCTCCAAACTGTGATTTATTACTCAACAAATCACAGCTAGAGCTAATCTATTTCTTACTTAGAAATAGTAGAGTCGGGAGGTCTGAAGCAGGGTCTGTCGGGTTAGCGGAAACGCGGTTATTTTTTTAGGCCAAAGGCAGAAGAACGGAGCTTCGTGGCCAAATGGGTAAGAGCGCTTATTCTTAAGTTTAGGTCTGTCATCGCTATGGTTCGAGCCTCGCTCGGGACACACGTGAAAGGCTTAGTTCTGCAACGGACGGCCAAGTGATTTTATCCGGGAACTGCGGTTTTCGCCCGCTACTGAATAATGATCGGCTTGAAATCAGTGAAATAATTTTTAAATGACCGTAAAACCAAAGCAAAAAAAAAAAAAAAAAAGAAAAGAAAAAGTAGTACCCAATAAACGGAGCACAATGACAATAAAAGTCCCCCAAATACCGGGCAGTAATTTTCAAATTGAGTGTTTGTCAATCGACCCAAAGTCACTAAGCACACTGTCTCTTCAGTGCTGATGTCCATGTGACTAGCATTGATTTGTAGAAACTGCAGGAAACTAACCTCGCTATCCTTTCCATGACGACTGAGTGCTGTATAAAAAAAAACTTATTGTAAAGCATTGACTAGGGCCCCCGCAAATCGGGGAATTTTCCACGCAGAGCTAAAACCGACCGCACATGAGTACTTGGGAAACGTATAGAAGGTCTAAGCCTCCCAAGGCAAAGTGACGCGAGTCGGACCGTCCATGCATATAAACTCTACTGGTTTAATTGGGCGCCAGGCCTGTAGATGTCGTGTAAAAGTCCCACAAAATTGGTAGCAACGTCTCCAAAATGACCTTTATGGTGTTGCCGGAGACGTTAAATCTTATTCAAACAAACAAAACATTGACAAGGCACATATACTGGGATATTTGAAAACAGTTTAGACCGAGATCAGACGCCACATAACGCTGTGTCTGATCAGGATCTAAACTGTTTGCTTAAAGTATGGGAATGTAAGAGTTAAGCAAATCAGGTCATTTCTCCCATCACGAAAAGAAGCCTATATAATTCTGACCCACATGAACCCCACTTTTATATAGTAAAACTGGATTTTTCAGGGGTAAACTTTATGTTTCTCATTTCTGCTCTAAAATATAGATTGTGGGTACTCGTTAGAACCGCCTCGATGAGGCGGTTCTAATGAGTACCCGCAATCTATATTTTTATCAGAAATAAGAAACATATCACAATTTTTCATCTTTAAATTTTCGGTTTTTCGGCGGTAACATTTACAATGTATTTGAATAGGCGTGTTTTCGAAATGGTTCAGGACCACTTTCCCATCTCAGAAGCAATCGACCTGACGGGGTTTTCAGTGCTTTGATTTCATTATTGTTTCAGTTTACCCATGTATGTCTAGGGTTCTAAGAAGGGATATCAGTGTAGACCCAGAACAGACACTGCGCAACGACACTGTTTGCTTGAAAACATAACGACAACACGCCTATACAAATGCATTCATTACGAAAACACGCCTATACAAATGCATTCATTACGAAAACACGCCTATACAAATGCATTCATTTAAAAAACGCCTATACAAATACATTCATAACGAAAACACGCCTATACAAATACATTCATTACGAAAACACGCCTATACAAATACATTCATTACGAAAACACGCCTATACAAATACATTCATTACAAAAGCACGCCTATACAAATACATTCATTACGAAAACACGCCTATACAAATACATTCATTACGAAAACACGCCTATACAAATACATCGTAAACTTTATCGCCGAAAAAATGAAAATTTTAAGATGAAAAATTGAGATATTTCTTATTTCGGCTCAAAATATAGATTGTGGATACTCGTTAGAACCGCCCCATCGAGGCGTTTCAAACGAGTACCCGCAATCAATATTTTACAGCAGAAATTAGAAAATTAAGGATTACTGCTGCAAACCCCAGTTTTACTATATAAAAGTGGGTTCGAGGGGGGTCAAAATTATATAGGCGTGTTTTCGTGATGAACGGTCATTTGTGGGGAATGGATTCACCTGGCAGTTCTTTCTCCGTTTTCACCGTTCTTCCTCTGCTCTACAGTCATCCCGCCTTTCATCCTGAGTATCCGACTAATCGCCGTCATCCGTCATCTGGTCATGTGACATCTAACGTGTTACCGGGGCCGGATGGTTAAAAACACTAGTCATTATGAGTTTGTGTGATGTCAACTTCTGCAACGGAAAGTCAGATCACGTCAACAAGTCCGTGCACTGAATATCCTGCTAAGTCCAACTTTATGTAGAAAAAAGTTGGGTTTACGATGATATTCATTATTTTCTTAATTTTTGCTCAAACAATAATTTGTGGGTACTCAGTATAACCGCCTAACTGAGACGGTTTTAACGAGTACAAATACTTTATATTTGGACTTCAAGTAAGAAAAAGGTCGACCATTTGCATCGAAAAAATGCTAACTCTAGAGTAACTTGACGCCATTTTAGGATTTTTTTTTTTTTTTTTTTTTTTTTTTGGCTGTTGATGTTGTTGTTTCGCCTGATTTACGCATAATGATAACACATCCATTCTTTCATCTCCAAAATGTTACTTTTTCTGACGAAAGTTTGTAATATTTTTCTTATTAATACTCCGAAAATAGGTTGGTGGTGCTCGTTAGAACCGCCTAATTCCACTACTTATGTCTTTGAGCAGACGAATACCCCCGTAAACCACCGTTTTTTTTATATAAAGTTGGGTTTAGATGTGTGTTCTTTTCACGAAGGGTTTGATATAAGAGGAATGATCTTGAAAGGTCGCAACAACGCTACATCACGTGACTATACTGCCTGGGTTTTTGTTTCTTAACCATGTCAATCTAAGCCTGCCCAGGCGAATCGGTGTGAGTCGGAACGTCGTATAGCCCTTTTGGTTTCACTGGGCGACAGGGCTTGAGATGTCGTGTAAACATTGGAAGCAACGTCTCCAACCTTTACAGTGTTGACGGTGACGTTAAATCCCAAATCAAAACATAATTTGTGGATAATCGTTATAATCGCCTAACTGAGACGGTTCTAACGAGCACAAATAATTTATATTTGGACTTGAAATAAGTAAAATGTTTATATGACAAAGGGTTCATAAGACAAAGACATCTTTATTTCTTTTTGTGTGCGTGTGTGCGTGCATGTATGTGTACGTGTACTTTACGTACCAACAACAGCTAAGATAAGACCGAGACGGGACCTCGGTTTAAAGACACACCCGAAAGCGAGGAGAATATTTCTTTTCGTACATGTAATGTAAGTAGCTCACAGTTTAAGTCCACATTCAACTACTCGAACACAATTGAGGCCATGAAAATTTTTCGAGGTAGAGATAAGTCGAACCACTGAAATTAAATTGTAGACCCAGATCAACAGAACTAATGAGGATACTAGTTTTATTTTCTATTAGTTTTATTTTCTATAAGTGTGTGTGTGTGTGTGTGTGTGTGTGTGTGTGTGTGTGTGTGTGTGTGTGTGTGTGTGTGTGTGTGTGTGTGTGTGTGTGTGTTTATTTTAGTCTTACGTCTCACCTACAACTCAGGTCAGAAGACTCCGTGGTGTAGTGGTCATGATACTCACCTTGTAAACCAGGGGTGCAGGGGTCGATCCCGGGCTTCTCTAGACTTTCGGGTGAGTCTTTAAACCGAAGTCCCGTCTCCTTATGACCATAGCTGTTGGTAAGACGTAAAACCCAAACACTCTTTCACTCACAAGTAAGATCATACGGATACGGGACCTCGGATTAAGGACTCAGTCGAAAGTTTGGAGAAGCCCGAAATCGAACTTAAAGGTATGTTGTGGGTAACTCATTTAAATCGCCTCAGTGAGGCGATTTTAATGAGTACCCACAACATACCATTTCAAGTAAAACAAGACAAAAAATCCTAAAATGAGCAAAAGATATGGACTTCCGATGCTTTGTGAAGAACACTCTAGGGGCATAAGACAGGTTCCAATTAATCTCGTGTTTTTTTTTTTTTTTTTTTTTTGTTGTTGTTGTTGTTGTTTAGGTTTTACGTCCCCATCACCACCATGCAGGTCTGTTTAGGGACGCTGTTCCCGTTTTTGTGGGACTTTTACCCCATATTGAGATGAAAAAAAAAAAACATCTCAAGCCCTACTACCCCCCCCCTCCCCCCTGCACCAAATTTGTTTGATTAGTTTGGTTTGAGGTTTAACGTCCCCGTCAACACTGTATAGGTCAATTTGGAGACGTTGCATCCAATTTTGTGAGACTTTTACCCGACATTGAGTTAAAATGACATCTCAAGCTCTGTCGCCCAATGAAACCAATAGGGTTTATAAGCATGGACAGTCCGACTCGTACCTCTTTGTCTTGGCAGGCTTAAATCCTCTAAGCGGTTTACCAGTACCCATGTGCGGCCGGTTTCAGCTCTGCGTGGAAGCATCATGTAGCCCATCTATTTCTTCAAGCCCCGATGGGGGTGTGGGGGGCGTCCTCCTACACCAAAGAAAAAAAAAAAGAACAAAAAAGGTAGGATATAGGCAGCGGTCCTACTCGCAACACTTTTCATGGGCAGGCATATACATTCATACACAAATTTGGTCGGCTTCAGCTCTTGGCGGAAGCAACATGTGACCCAATCTATTTTTGCAAGGCCAGATGGGAGTGGGCGGGTGCGCCAGTAAATTAAGGTGGCAAGCACTCTGAGTTCGAGTTCATAAGAATCTTATATTGGTGTGAGGGTTGGATGGAAAAATTCGTTCCGAGGGTCACTGTCCGAGGGACAATGATCCACCCCTCACACCCGTATTGGATTATTTTTCTTGCATACTGTCCATTTCTTAGCCCGGATGTTTCATGCTGCAGTCACTTCGGTTACCGACGCTCGTCATATTGTGATGAAACTACAGAAATGTTTTGTGACGTCACGTAACGTGCTGTCAAGTCAACCTTAACTACGGGGCATATGAGGTCACATTCAACAAGTGCATTTATCAAACACGCAAGAATATTCGATTTTGGGTAAGAACACCAGGGTTAGAACAGAAATTCTATCCAAAGCTAAAACTATGGATTGCAAGAAACTATTGCAAGAAATAAGAGGTGGACGCAACTAGGGCTCGCACTCGCCAAATCTCATTCTTTAAGCGCTTACAGTAAAAGAAACAGATTGGTATGCGTGACCAGCAACGACTCAGGTTAGCCTGCGCATCTGTAAAGTCTGGTCCATGTTTTCTCTGAAACAATGTGTCATCATAATTATCATTATCAGTTACCCCCTATATTAATTGCATTGTAGCACATTGACCTGATAACAATATGCTATCTCAAGACATTTGAGTTTTATCAGGACAACGTGACATTACACTTTTATGAATGAACCAGACTACTAGAAAAATTGTCAAAAATGTTATTACATGTATCACTGAAAAAAAATGGAAAAAATTATCTAAAAAACATATTATAGAAAGAAACTTATAGTCAGCTGATACAAAATATATGGACCGCCGGAATGTTCGAATGCACTGAGGACCATCGATAACTGATCGTACAAGGAGACTGATAAATAGAATACCAGACTCGTGTCATTTGATATCGAATTTATCAGGCTCGGCTTCGAGAACGCAAGCCTCGCGATTCTACACCTTGCCTGATAAACTTGATATCAAAAGACACTCACCTGGTATTCTCTATACCACGTCACGTGTTACTATTTGCGAACCACAAAAGATGAGCAGTTTGACCAGCACTTTCGTTTTCGTTGCTTGGATAGTAAAATAATGTTTGCGCATCTGCGCAGTTTAATCAGCACTTTCGTTTTCGTTGCTTGGATAGTAAAACAATGTTTGCGCATCTGCGCAGTTTAATCAGCACTTTCGTTTTCGTTCGTTTTCGTTGCTTGGATAGTAAAATAATGCTTGCGCATCTGCGCAGTTTAATCAGCACTTTCGTTTTCGTTGCTTGGATAGTAAAATAATGCTTGCGCATCTGCGCAGTTTAATCAGCACTTTCGTTTTCGTTGCTTTGATAGTAAAATAATGCTTGCGCATCTGTGCAGTTTAATCAGCACTTTCGTTTTCGTTGCTTGGATAGTAAAATAATGTTTGCGCATCTGCGCAGTTTAATCAACACTTTCGTTTTCGTTGCTTGGATAGTAAAATAATGCTTGCGCATCTGTGCAGTTTAATAAGCACGTTCGTTTTCGTTGCTTGGATAGTAAAATAATGCTTGTGCATCTGCGCAGTTTAATCAGCACTTTCGTTTTCGTTGCTTGGATAGTAAAATAATGCTTGTGCATCTGCGCAGTTTAATCAGCACTTTCGTTTTAGTTGCTTGGATAGTAAAATAATGTTTGCGCATCTGCGCAGTTTAATCAGCACTTTCGTTTTCGTTGCTTGGATAGTAAAATAATGCTTGCGCATCTGTGCAGTTTAATCAGCACTTTCGTTTTCGTTGCTTGGATAGTAAAATAATGTTTGCGCATCTGCGCAGTTTAATCAACACTTTCGTTTTCGTTGCTTGGATAGTAAAATAATGCTTGCGCATCTGCGCAGTTAAATAAGCACGTTCGTTTTCGTTGCTTGGATAGTCAAATAATGCTTGCGCATCTGCGCAGTTTAATCAGCACTTTCGTTTTCGTTGCTTGGATAGTAAAATAATGTTTGCGCATCTGCGCAATTTAATCAGCACTTTCGTTTTCGTTGTTTGGATAGTAAAATAATGCTTGCGCATCTGTGCAGTTTAATCAGCACTTTCGTTTTCGTTGCTTGGATAGTAAAATAATGTTTGCGCATATTCGCAGTTTAATCAGCACTTTCGTTTTCGTTGCTTGGATAGTAAAATAATGCTTGCGCATCTGTGCAGTTTAATCAGCACTTTCGTTTTCGTTGCTTTGATAGTAAAATAATGCTTGCGCATATGCGCAGTATAATCAGCAATTTTCGTTTTCGTTGCTTGGATAGTAAAATAATGCTTGCGCATATGCGCAGTGTAATCAGCACTTTCGTTTTAGTTGCTTGGATAGTAAAATAATGCTTGCGCATATGCGCAGTGTAATCAGCACTTTCGTTTTCGTTGCTTGGATAGTAAAATAATGCTTGCGCATATGCGCAGTTTAATCAGCACTTTCGTTTTCGTTGGTTGGATAGTAAAATAATGCTTGCGCATATGCGCAGTTGGACCAGCACTTTGGTTTTCGTTGATTTGATAGTATATAATGCTTGCTCATCTGCGCTGTTTGATTCGCACTTTGTTTTTCGTTGCTGGAATAGTAAAATGATGTTGGCGCATCTGCGCAGTTCGATCAGCACTTTGGTTTTCGTTGCTTGGATAGTAAAATGATGTTTGCACATCTACGCAGTTTCATCTACGCAGTTTGATCAGCACTTTGGTTTTCGTTGCTTGGATAGTAAAATGATGTTTGCGCATCTACGCAGTTTCATCTACGCAGTTTGATAAGCACTTTGGTTTTCGTAGCTTTGATAGTAAAATGATGTTTGTGCATCTGCGCAGTTGCTTAGCACTTTGGTTTTCGTTGCTTGGATAGAAAAATAATGTTTGCGCATCTACCTAGTTTGATCACCACTTTAATTTTCGTTGCTTGGATAGTAAAATAATGTTTGATCGCACTTTGTTTTTTGTTGCTTGGATAGTAAATAATGTTTGCGCATCTGTTTAGTTTGATCAGCACTTTGGTTTTCGTTGCTTTGATAGAAAAATAATGTGTTCGCATCTGTGTAGTTTGATCAGCACTTTGGTTTTCGTTGCTTGGATAGAAAAATAATGTTTGTGCAGCACTTAGGTTTTCTTTGCTTGAATAGTAAAATAATGTTTGCGCATGTGCATAGTTTGATCAGAACTTTGGTTTTCGTTGCTTGGACAGAAAAATAATGTTTGCGTATCTGCGTAGTTTGATCAGCACTTTGAGTAATGGTCAAATGTGACTGATCGCAGTATATGTAAAAAGAAAGAAAGAAAGAAAGAAAGAAAGAAAAGCAGTATCTTGTATCGTGTATGTTTGTTTGATTTGAGGTTCATCACGTGAACAAGTCCGTGAAATGAAGACCCCCTAAACCGTGACTCTACTTAAAATAGAGAAAACTGGGGTTTATGGGGGTAAACGTTACTTTCCTTATTTCTGCTCAAAGACATAGGTTGTGGGTACTCGTTAGAACCGCCTCATTGAGGCGGTTCTAACGAGCACCTACAACCTATATTTTGAGCTTTATATTTTACAACCTATATTTTTGAACTCATTTTTGATTTTTATTTATAAAAAAAATATCACGAATTTTCATCAGAAAAGTAGCCATTTTGGTGATGTGAAAATGCACTATGTCGCACGGGTATGTTATCGTAATGAACATCCCCGTCAACACTATATAGGTCATTTTGCTTCCAGTTTTGTGGGACTTTTACCCGACACTGAGATTGATATGAAATGACATCTCAAGTCCCGCCGCCCAATGAAACCAGTAGGGTTTATCCGACTCGCACCATTATACATGGGCAGGCTTAGATCCTCTTAGCGGTTTACCATTACTCATGTGCGGTCTGTTTCAGCTCTGCTTAGAAGCATCATGCAGCTCAACTACTTATTCAAGCCCCGATGGGCGGGGGCCTATCTTGTATCTTGTACAAAAAGAAGTTCCAGCTAAAGAGATTTATATTCCCGGCTAGGAGAAATATTTCTTCGTAGCAAAAAGGAGAATACCAAGTTTATGCATAGTAGAAATCATTAACATTTTCTGCGTTTCGCAGTATAGCAGAAAATTATTGTCTTAAGCGATTTGTTAATGAAAGCTTTGTTTTAACATGTTGTAGAACCGGTTATCTTAGTAGTTTGTATGGTCAAAATAGTGACCTATGACTGTTCAGCAAGTTTGCACGAAGTTTTACTGATATGTTTTAGTAAGGCGTTGGTCATTCCTAGCGTTCGTTTCACATAGTGAACATCGGCTTTACTAGCGTCTAAGAAGGTTTTGAGATGTATCACACTGTTGAGGCTATGTTGCAGGAGAGAGTTACAACGGCAGTGAACGAGGCACAGAATAATTTGCTCAGCGCCTTAGATCAGATGATGTCGGTAAACTGGACCATATGGAGAGCAAGATAAGTGAAAATCAACAAAAACTTTCAGAAAACCAGCTTTCCAAAATCCAAACAAATATTTTGACAAATGATGGGTACGTTTTTAGACGTAAGAGTTGCGAGGACCAGTTCAAATTTAATGTCAATGTCATGGATAAACTTCAGGATGCAGACGCCACTTTAGAGAAAAATGGAGATCTTGCATCTATCTCCGCAAGAGAGAAAAGTTCTGAAGGTGTTGGTTTAAAGGAAACGGTCGATGATGCTATGAGGGCAGGTGGGGTACAGGACAATCAACTGCGAGACGCAATGTACAGCTATCTAAAGCAGTCAAAAAGTGACGGTACTGTGAAAAAATATAATTTCTATTTCAAGAAATGGTTGGAATTTTGTGGCACAAATAACATGAAAACTGTACCAGCTCAACCTATTCATATAGCTTTATATTTAACTCAACTACTTGATAAAGAAGTAAGTTTCAGTGTCATATCAGCTTCTATATACAGTATAAAATGGGCTCATAACATAAACGGTAAAACGGATCCCACTGATAATGGTTTTGTGTCAAGCCTTCTAGAAACTGCAAGACGGCTGAGGTCCAACAAGGTGACAAAAAAGGACGTTGTTACATCTGAAATGCTCAGAGGGTTATGTTCTCCTATCGTAAGCCAAGGCTGTGACGATCTTATGCAAGTTAGAGACATTACGATGATATTAGTAGCATACGCAGGTTTTCTTAGATACGATGAGCTCAGCAATTTGAAGTGTTGTAACATAAAATTTCATCCAAAATATTTCAGTTTACAGATCGAGTCAAGCAAAACTGACCAATATCGTTCGGGTAGTGAAATTCTGATCGCAAAGGGAGAAAGTGATGCTTGTCCATATTTAATGTTACAGAAATATATATTTTTAGCCGGTATTGATTTAACATCGGATCATTTTCTTTTTAAACCGGTATATAGATCCGGCAAAATATGTAAGCTCATAAGCAAGAATAAGCAACTGAGTTATACAAGAACGAAAGAATGTCTAGTGTCAAAATTAAAATCTGTTTGGTCGGCTTTAAATTTAGGTTTGCATTCACTGCGTGCTGGGGGTGCCACAGCTGCAGCTAGAGCTGGTGTTAATGAGCGATGTTTGAAACGGCACGGTAGATGGCGTTCTGATATAAGTAAAGATGGTTATATCGAAGACTCCCTTGAAAGTAGGCTTGAAATTTCAAAAAAGCTCCAGTTGTAGGTCATATACAGTGTTATATATTTTTCATGGACTATTCTAATTATTTTTCACACTCCTCACTGCAGGCTCTACGTAATTTGTAAGGCCTAGACCATTAAACGATCGCTTATTGCATTGTTTTTAGAGTTTTGTAGTTTTTCTGGGAGAAAAGCGAAGACTTAAAATTTTCTGCGTTTCGCAGTATAGCAGAAATTTATTGTCTTAAGCGATTTGTTAATGGAAGCTTTGTCTTAACATGTTGTAGAACCGGTTATCTTAGTAGTTGGTATGGTCAAAATAGTGACCAATGACTGTTAAGCAAGTTTGCACGAAGTTTTACTGATATGTTTTAGTAAGGCGTTGGTCATTCCTAGCGTTCGTTTCACATAATGAACATCGGCTTTACTTTACGTTTGAGAAGATAGTTTTTGTTAAAGTATTTACTTGTATACAACGACTATAGAAATGAGGTCCGACATTTCCTCAGGAAACTTAGCATAGCAAATCGGACACACGTTTCCAGGGCTATCTTCTCTTGTTTTTCGTGGCTGGCTTTGTTTTCCACTGAATAATTATAGACGGAGGTACAACTGATCAAGGATTATAATAATCAATGTTTAATGTAATACAAACATGTATGAATTAACATGGCTTGTACCTCGTATCCTGTGCCTTAATAATAATAATAATAATAATAATAATAATAATAATAATAATAATAATAATAATCGACCTTATTTATAGAGGGTAACACATTTAGTAAACTAGTACTAATCTTCCATGTGGCCCACCATTAAACGATCGCCTATTGCATTGTGTTTAGAGTTTTGTAGTTTTTGAAAGTTGATTTTTTAAATCAAGTTTCTTTGTCATTACATTTCTACTTCCGGTACTGGACCACGTTGCCCCACTTCCGCTGTTTGTTCGCTGCATAAAATAGTCCAAATGAACTCTTGAAAGTTAATTTTGCAGGCCGGCTCCGCATGGAACGTCTTTCATAATATTTCAGTTTTCGAGACTTTATACGGATTGAATATAAATTGGCACAGAAAGACGAATTCTGAAAAGAAAACAGTACTCTGAAACTATTTTCCTACGCGCTTTTCGGTGATATTTATGAGGGAGTTCGACCATCTACCAGACCATGGTAGCGAAAGTCAAATTGTGCACGTTCTTCCCATGATTTCCATGTTTTTTCACCGGTGTGATCGAACGACGTCTGGTAGATGTTTTGTTGACTGGTACACAGACCCCCTATTTTCTTGAATAGAAGCAGTCAATTCCCGGACATTAGTGTTCGCACCTTTCGCCGACATCTTTGTTACGTATGGTGTGACGTATCTACCAGAGTAACCCACGCTTTAGTCTGGTTCGACCAGAGTGACGTCACGACACTTCCGCCATGCTAGCAGACCGCTACCAGACTGAGTTCGCTCACACTTTGGTTAACCACTGGTTAACCATGGTTAACCACTGTTCGTGATCGAACTACCTCTATGTTTTACTCTTAGTTTCTAAACAGGACTCTTCTCGCTTTAAATATATTCTTATAGAAAAGGATTTCTGATTATCATTGACAGGATGGCAAACAGTTTACATGTATATTCTGGTGAGACGTCCTACATGTAGCTACATGCCGTCTTATCAGAATCTTCAAGGTTTGCATAGATACAGTGTATTTCTACCTCGGCGTCTGCACCGGTCTACAGGGTTAAAAGAGATAGCTTATCACAACCCTTTACTGACCTACAATTCGCCTGCTTTCGAGAGCTCTAATATTACAAAACACGTGTTCCGTACTTTAGCAAATATGAAGACACCGTTCAGAAGCAACATTCTGTGGCATCTAATCTTGTGGCATCTAATCTATCTTAACTGTTTCCAAATGTCACAGTATTGAAACAATTGACATTTATGGGTCAATGTTTTTAGGACCCCGTACAGGTGGGAATAAATATATTTTAATTCACCTTGGGTAAACGCGGCGTCTGACCAGTTATAATGTTAAATCAAATGGTTTAAAAATGATCTTTTTTGTCAAGCTATTCTCCTTTTTATGTCCGACGCCCGAAGGAACATAGCTCCAAGCGTCTGCACAACGTATGTGCATCGTCGTATCAATGCGGCGTTGATGCGACGTTGCTAAGACATCATGTGCCCGCTAGGAGAACTTCTCTGTAAGATTATTAGCAGACATGTACTGAGCTAATTTAGAAATTTATGGTTGGACCATGAAAAAATTGGCAGGCACATTTTTCTTTCTTTCTTCCGTATTTTCTTCGCGGGGGTAGTTGAGTGAGGCAATGGCGATGTGTATCTTGTGTCACTGGGGAGTCCGACTTATATTGACTTACAGTTGAACAACACCTGCTGTCCTTGCAGCAGGTAACGGTAGAATGAGGGAGTGTTGATATTTCTTCTGTTTCTACACTTCCATTCATTTTCCTCTTTCTCCTCTGTCCCTCACTTTCGTCTTCTCTTGAAGAAATATATGGGCTGCATGATGCTTCCACGCAGAGCTGAAACCGACCCGCACACGAGTACTGGTAAACTGCTTAGAGGATCTAAGCCTGCCCAGGCAAAGCGGTGCGAGTCGGCCCGTCCATGCTTATGAACCCTATTGGTTTCATTGGGCGGCAGGGCTTGAGATGTCATTTCATCTCAATGTCAGGTAAAAGTCCCACAAATTGGAAGCAACGTCTCCAAAATGACCTTTACAGTGTGGACGGGGACGTAAAATCTCAAATCAAACAAACATATCATCTCCTCTACTGTCTCTTCTATCTCTTTTCCCCAAAATGATCCACTAGGGTTGACCTGTCGTTAAACTCAAAACAATCGATGAATCATTTTTTCTTTGTCGAATTTTTTAACCCACTTGGACCTTGTCAAATCAGAACCAGAATTGTTACTGGTGACACGTCAAATGTCATTCATAGACCAGGACCTGTGATATGGGAAGTTAGTCTCTATATTTTTTTCAACAAAATATCTAGATAACTGCTTTATCTATGACTAACATTGTTATATATAATAATTATTCCTCATAAATCAACTTTCCTCAGTACTTTCAGTACTTTGATTTCTGGGAGAAAAGCAAAGAATGGTAGTTCTCTGTTGTGCATGTAGTATATACTTATAGGTTATTGACTTTATATTGTGAAATATTCGGCTCCAGCTCATATGGCGAAGGACGCACGAGCTGGCGAGTCTCAGTTAATCTCAGTTTCATTTTAATATTAAATGGGGTTTCGAAGGGTTTTATTAAGATGATGAATGACTAGCGTCGCTATATAACAGCAACGTCATATGAGCCCCGCCAAGCGAATTTGTGTCTTGGAGCATTCCGTCATGACAAATTTTAACTGCGCATGCCCAGCCATTCAGAGGGGCCAGGGATATGATTTTCTGTCTGAAGGTTCCTCTTGATTCACTGCTTGTATGAGCGAGCAGCGAAGGTTCTGGCGAATAGGCGATAAGTACCAAAATCGCTTGACGGGGCCCAATATCATAACAAAACGCTGGTGAAACGTTACGCTGCAGGTCTTTGTTTCGCTAGCTGAATGGATAAATGAAATCAAGACAGAGGCACTGAAAATTGAAGTTTTCGGCGATGTATTTTGCGAGCCAGCGTCATGACATCATGAAAACATGCCTATTTAATTCTTACCCCCTTGAACTCCACTTGTATATAGTAAAACTGGGGTTTACAGGGGTACATGTAAACCTTATTTTTCTTATTTCTGCCCTCAAATATAGATTGTGGGTACTCGTTAGATGAGGCGGTTCTAACGTGTACCCACAACCTATATTTTATGCAGGAATAAGAAAAGTATCACGATTCTTACACCTGCAAATTGTCGTTTTTTCAGTGGTAAAATTTACAATGTATTTGTATAGGTGTGTTTTCGTAATGACGTCGTAAACGTAACAAATGTTAACAACATCCCGAAAACACGCCTATATAATTTTGAACCCCTTGAACCCCACTTTTATATAGTAAAACTGGGGTTTACAGGGGTAAACCTTATTTTTCTTATTTCTGCTCTAAAAAATAGATTGTGGGTATTTTGAGCAGAAATAGGAAAAATATCGCAATTTTTCATCTCAAAATTTTCATTTTTTCGGCGATAAAGGTTACACCGTATTTGTATAGGTGTGTTTTCGTAATGAGTCCGTTTCATGAAGATCCCTCTTAACCACATTTTATACAGAGAAAATGTGGGTATACATGGGTAAAGATATTTTTTATCAATTCTGCACCCAGATATAGGGACTCAACAATGGGGTGGTTCGGTAACGAGCAGCCACAACCTTTGAGTTTATCACACAACTTGCGGCGCAGGAGTGGTAAATTACTAGCGAATTAAATATGCAAATGATGACCGCATTGCTTCCAATGCCTTCTTCGATCAGAGCCTTTATATCTGCCACGCGAAGCTGAAAATTTCATTGGCCAACATAACCTTTCAAATTTCCCCATATCATCTTTTTGGCAATCAGATCAGGATGCCGCAGAATTGTGTGCCCGTGTCTCTTCAAAAGCTGGTGAACTCGATAAGGAGGAGCTGGTTTATTACGTTTGCAAAGTTCCAAAATCTCAGGCTTGAACATTTCTGCATAAAACTGGCTGCATAAAACTGTGTATTAAAGGAAAAAAAGAACGAAAAATAAAAATGTTATTCAAAATGTTACTACGCGCAGTCAAAAAAAAAAAAAAAAAAAAAAAGAACGAAAATGGCATCCATTATGATCGAAATCTGAGATTTTGTCAAAATCCCCGGCACAGGTCGCGGAGTGGTCATTGAGCCGCGGGTTTGGAAAAACATATTTTGTGAAACTGTGCAGAACTGAGCATGATGCCGAATTAATCAGAGACAGGCTTAAAAGTATGTGTGGTGGCCGTAAAATGTCTCCCCGATCTTCATCATAGTGTAGATTATATTTATTTTTCCTTTGAGTTCATTGGGCCCATTCTGGTTACATTGAAAATCGAACATCGCTTAAGCCGGTGCTAGGAGGCGTATGCAGTCTTGCAAACTATAATGCTGCGTATGGAGAGACTCAGAAAAATCGAGTCTCCGATTTTCGTTCTTTTATGTGTTCTTTGTTTCCAAAGGCAACCTTTTAGCTTTTAATTTTACAGATGTCCCCCAGACTGTTCGAGGCAAAGTGGCTTGTAGCGAACCCTGACCCTTGCCTTCTCTTCGATTTAAGAAAACAAAAGTCTAATTCTCCGTTCAGGACAATATTTCCGCCTAAAACCAGAGACAATCAGTACTTTCAGTGCTTTGATTGAATACAGTAGTAAATCTAACACGGTTATCTATCTGTGGAGTAAAGTCATTTCAAAATAGTGCAGGATATCTTGTGACGATTCTAATCTACGGAAAATCCCAGGGCATTAACAAATACTGAAAATAATTTAGAAATACTATTCGGAAAAAAAAGTTGAACGACATGATACAAAATATCCCAACAGGGCCTCGAAAAGGTCACCGCATTATAATTATACAGCAAAATGTAATCTGCGCATGGTCACACAGTGTACTTCTGGAGTTGATGTTTGTTCAGATTTACATGTTGTGTGTGTGTGTGTGTGTGTGTGTGTGTGTGTGTGTGTGTGTGTGTGTGTGTGTGTGTGTGTGTGTGTGTGTGTGTGTGTGTGTGTGTGTGTGTGTGTGTGTGTGTGTGTGTGTGTGTGTGTGTGTGTGTGTGAATTCGGGTTTAACGTCGCTTTCAACAATTTTTCAGTCATATCACGACGGTGTCTGGTTGCGACAGGGAGCTCAATGCTCACGTTTATAGTACTGCCTCATTGAAGTATCATGTCCTAGACACACTACATGATACCACACACAGTCACATTATCCTGACACTGGATCGACCAGTCCTAGATCTACCCCGTAAATCTGAGTGCCAAGCGAGGAGCAGCTATTACCATTTTTAACGACTTTGGTATGTCGCGGCCCGGGATCGAACCCGAGGCCTCCCGTTCCCCGGAGCGGACACTCTACCAACTGAGCTATCGGGCCGGATTTTACATGTTGGTCATATGAACACTGAGTGATGGTGATTGGATGAGGCAGTGGTGTCATTATGCAATCACGCCCATACAAATACATTGCCACCTTTATAGCCCCCCCCCCCAAAAAAAATGGAAATTTTAAGATGAAAAATTGTGATATTTTTCTTAATTCTACTAAAAATATAGATTTTGGCACTCGTTAGAACCGCCTCGTCGAGGCGGTTCTAACGAGTACCCACAATCAATATTTTAGAGCAGAAATAAGAAAAATAAGGTATACCCCCGGAAACCCCAATTCTACTGTATAAAAGTGGGGTTAAATGGGGTCAAAATTATAGAGGCGTGTTTTCGTGATGTCGTGTATCTTGCGTTACTGGGGCGTCCAACTGACATTGGCTTACAGTTGGGCAAGGCGTGTGCTGTTCTTGCAGGAGGTAAAAACAGGGTTCTCCGTCCGATTTTCGTTCTTTACTGTATTCGTTGTTTCTAGCTTTTTATTTTACCTCACTGCAGCTGGTGTTATGTGCCGTGTGGCGGCCGTAAAAAAGTCTCCCCGTGCTTCATCACAGTGCCGATTATGTTTTCTTTTCCTTTTGGATCATTGAGCCCATTCTGGTTACTTTGAAAATCGAATATCGCTTAAGCCGGTGCTAGGAGGCATATGTAGCCTTGCAAACTGTATTGCTGTGTATGAAGAGACCCATTAAATCCGAGTCCACGATTTCCGTTCTTTACTGTGTTCTTTGTTTCCAAAGGCAACATTTTAGCTTTTTACTCTTCAGTTTCTGCCCTTCTATTTATTTTCCTCTTTCTCCCACGGCCTTCATTTCATCTCCACTGCTGTATCTTCTCATCACATAAATTTGACCCCCTTGAACCCAATTTTGTTACAGTAAAACTGGGGTTAACGGGGTAAACCTTATTTGTCTTATTTCTGCTCTGCAATATAGAGCGTGGATACTCGTTAGAACCGCCTCGATGAGGCGGTTCTAGTACCCACAATCTATATTTTGAGCAGAAATAAGAAAAATATCACTCTTTTTCATATTAAAATTTTCGTTTTCTCGGCGGTAACATTTACAACGTATTTGTATAGGCGTGTTTTCGAAATGTTTCCACTACTGTCTAGGGAGACGGCACAAAATGACCCGCAAGGGTTGACGTGTCGTTAAACCATAACAAAATCAATTTATACCGCAATGAGACATTCTATAAACCCAATAAAGGGGGTCGAAGAACTGCACGCTATAATCGCTAGTGACCTATAATACCTTCTATATACTGACCTATAATACGGCTAGTGAACGTTTATAGACCGGACCTACTTTTCAGGTTAATAATTTACAGTTACTGTAAACAATAACATGCACCTTTCATACATGGGAAAACAACGAAACTGCAAGTTAAAATCTTTTCAACATTTATTTGAACAGATTTTCAGAAATTTCAGCTAAATTCTTACCTTCTCGGCCTTTCCTGGTTTGAATAGCCCGTTGGAATAACTGCGCACTGCTACTGCAGTTGCGTCTCAACCTCGAAAATAATTTCTAAAGCTAAAATAAACTATTTATTTGCCGCATACAGAATGTAAAGCGCTGTGAAACTTTTATTCGAGCGCCCATGTTGTTTCCTGTGTCTTTGTGGCGCGATGACGTCAGAAACTTTGCACTAGTTGACGTCACGTTATACTGCGTGTGCGCGCCATGGCACCGAATGTCGTTTAACATGCCTCACTGTCTGCTGTATTTTTTGCTTAAATTTGCTAAATTATTGCAAAACCCCTTGGTTGTTTTGAATTGCGGTATATTAGTGTCTTAATTATAAAATATAAGGAAGAGTCTATTTGCAGTCAACTGCAAATAGCCAAAACACGTTAAAATGGCTATTTGCAGTTGACTGCAAATATCCAGAAAACGTTAAGATGGCTATTTGCAGTCAACTGCAGATAGCCAAAAAACGTTAAAATGGCTATTTGCAGTCAACTGCAAATAGCCAAAAAAACGTTAAAATGGCTATTTGCAGTCATTTCATGTTCCTGCCATTTACACGTGCGCCCATCGAAATTCAGATCAGTCTGCGAATCATCGCTGTCTAGTCAGTCTTCGTTGTGTGCTCTTCGCATCAGGTTAACAAGTCCATGAAATTATGGCTCCTCTAAACCCCACTTTATATAGAGAAAAGCGGGGTTTAAGGGGTAATTATTACCATTCCTTATTTTGGTGCAAACACATAGATTGTGGGTATACGTTAGAACCGCCTCATTGAGTCTGTTCTAACGAGCACATTCAGTCTATGTTTAGACTAGAAATAAGGAAAATATACATCATCTTCATTCAACTAAGAGGGCCATTATGGCGCTGGATCGCTCAGGTGATCCTTATGGCAGGTAATATAAGGTGGAGTAGAGTTTGAACAATTTTTGGCTGACAGTGGCCGGAATATTTTTGTGAAATTATTTCAAAATCAATCTAGTTATTTAGGAACTTAAGTCATTTTAAGGGTTATATATATTTTTTTCTGGATTGGAAAATTGTCTGAGTGGCACTCATGGAACATTCCTTCAAAATTGTTTTCTTTTTTTAGGAAGAAGTCAGCGCTGACTTGTATGTCACTATCTGGCCACCTGTCAGGGCCTAGTGCACCAGACGGAAATGAACTGGCTCATTCTAACTAACTAACAATAACTTATGGTGACAAGGGGGAAGGGGCGGTATCCATCCATTTGTCAATACAGAGCTGACTTGTATGTCACTATCTGGGCACATTGTGGACATTGAGGGTTAGGTCCTGTTGCACCAGACGGAGATGAACAGGCTCAGTCTAACAAACAATGCCCCATGGTGAAGGTGAAAGGGGGTTGGGGGTTGATCCCTTTGGCTGACTTTGCATGTCACTATCTGGGTATTTTGTGGTGGGGACGGGGGTTGAACTCTTTGAAGATAAAGAGCTGGCCTGTATGTCACTATCTGGGCACCTTGTGGACATTGAGGATCAGGTCCTAGTGCACCAGACTGAGATGAACAGACGCAGTCTAACTAACAATGTTGACAAGGGGTGGCCCTTTGTAAAAGGTACCACTCTATTCATAAAATATCCCTCTGAGCAAGTTTGATGATGATTGGACCAAAAACTGTGGCCTCTAGAGTGCTAACAAGGTTTTTCTATGATTTTACCTACTGACTTACTTTTTGACCCCACATGACCCATATTTGAAATTGACCTAGATATTGTCAAGATGATCATTCAACCCATATATGTCTTCAGTCCCCGATGGGCGGGGGCCGAGGTCAGAAAATTTCAGATTTTGTTTCCTCTTATTCTGTATCTGAATATTTCCCTTTTTTTTTACTGAGGTGTATTTGATTTGTTTGATTTGACGTTTGACGTCCCCGTCAAGACTGTATAACGGCCCCGCCCACCGGCACTTGAGGAAACAGATTGGGCTGCATGATGCTTCCACGCAGAGCTGGAATCGACCGAACATGAGTACTGGTAGACAGCTTAAAGGTTCCGATTCTAAGCCTGCCCAGGAAAAGTGGTGCGAGTTAGCTCATTCAGGTGGCACTACAGTAAAAAAAATCCCCTTACTCACAATGTAAATTGGGGCATATTCCATGTTCTACCACATTTCAGCAAGTCTAATGCTTCCATTATGAGGCATATAATTTGACAGGCTGACCATTTACCTTCCAGAAGCAGCTAAAAAAATATGGGTGCTGTGCGGCATATTTTGGCCGTTTTGGCAGCCAGTGTCAACAAACCCATACCGCAGCGAATGAATCCAGGCATTTCCAGTGGCCAGTCAGCACAATTGTCTGGTTCAATTTAAATCAGCTGCATTTTACAATAGCAAATACCTACTAATATTTCTTCTAATAATTAATAAAACTTCTCAGAAAAATAATGACTTAGCACCAAATCCAATCAGAAGCAGCAGAATATTCAATTCTGTACTGAAAGCTCTCCCCAAAGCAAGTGCAGCTTTCATAAAGACCAATTATTTACTGTAGTGCAACCTTCATGCATATAAACTCTATTGGTTGCATTGTGCGGCAGAGGCTGAGTTGCCATTTCATCTCAAAGTCGGGTAAAAGTCCGACAAAATTGGAAGCGACGTCTCCAAAATGACCTATAAAGAGTTGACGGGGCGTTAAACACAAATCAAACAAATAAACAAAACTGTATAGACGTGCTTCGAATTTCGTTGGACTCTTACCTAACATCGTGATGAAATGGCATTTAAATAAAAATCAAAAATGAGTTCCTTTAAGAGCAATGAAAACATTCATAAGAAAGAAGATGGGTCATACTACGTAGTTTCGGCTAATAAAGCCTTGCCACACTATGAGACCAATTGACTTTCCGACTTCAAATTATAGCCCTGGGGCCAAAAATGCCCCCGCCCCGGGGCCCTTTGGATTTACATTGACTTATATAGGGAAACCCTTTGAAAATCTTCTTGTCAGAAGCCAGGAGGCTGAGGTGTTTGATATTTGATATGAAGCTGCGTCAAGTGGACCTCTATCAAGATTTTCATATTATAGTCCTTGTACCAAAATTGCAACCCCCCCCCCCCACACACACACACACCTATGTCTTCGAGCAGAAATATTATAAATAATGTATACCCCCACCACGTAACCCCAGTGTTCTCTAAATAGGTCACTGAGACTGATTTTGAAATAATTTCACAGGAATGTTCATTTGGTCACTCTCAACCAAAATGGCTCAAACCATCCACTCCACCTTATATTACCTACCACTTTATCTGTACAATTCGGATCAGGTGAGCGTTCCAAGGCCATTGTGTCCCTCTTGTTTAATCCCGGTTTCACTGGGTCGACGGACGTCTTTCAAACACTTGACAAAACATAGCAACAAACAAACTTTTAAACTTGTGATCGAAGCCTCAGATAAAAACCAGCCAGTGTCCCGGAATATTGGTGTAAGAAATTTTTGTTTGCCCATATATTTCTACAAGCCCCTCATGATGGGCAGGGCGGATAGAGCGAAGTTGCCTTCACAGTTGCATTTGTTTGATTTGAGGTTTAATGCCCCTGTCAACACTGTAAATGTCATTTTGGAGACGTTGCTTCCAATTTTGTGGGACTTTTACCCGACATTGAGATGAAATGACATCTCAAGCCCTGTCGCCCAATGAAACCAATAGGGTTTATTAGCATGGACGGTCCGCCTCGCACCGAGGTTCCTGGACAGGCTTTGATCATCTAAGCGGTTTACCAGTACTAGTGTTCGGGCCGTATTCAGTTCTGCGTGGAAGCATCATGCAGCCCATATATTTCTTCAAACCCCTATGGGCGGGGCTGTTGGTCTAAGAAAGCCATTTGCTAGCACGTATAGAGTGTTGAGTAAATTATCTTGTTTGCTAAAGTCTATGTATGTAACTGTCTCCAGAACTATTCTCATTGACACAAGAAGGGATTCACAACATGTACCGTTCGATCCTCAATTTTGTTTTTGACATCCCATTTACTTCTAGTCAAAACATAATTGTGGGTCCTTATAAGAGCCGCCTCGCCGAGGCGGTTCTAACGAGTTCCTACAATTTTATGTTTTGAGCAGGAGTATGAAAAATATAAAAAATTTGGTATCTGAAAACTTCCACTTTTTGGTGGTAAAAGTTTCACTATATGTGTGATATAAACGTGCATGTCAAAATTCAAATTCTGTATATATTAGCCAGTCCATGTTGTAATGATAAATCTTTTCTTTCGGTGGTTTCTTTAATATGGGTCACTTAGGAAAATAGGAAACTCTTTATGCATATACCGGCCCCGATAGCTCAGTTGGTAGTGTCTGCGGGCCGCGACATATCAAAGTCATTAAAAATGGTACCAGCTGCTCCTCGCTTTGCACTCAGATTTACGGGGTAGAGCTAGGACTGGTCGACCCAGTGTCAGGATAATGTGACTGGGTGTAGTATCATGTAATGCGTCTGGAACATGATACTTCAGTGAGGCAGCACTATAAAAGTGAGCATTGAGCTCCCTGTCGGGGCCAGACACCGTCGTGATATGACTGAAAAATTGTTGAAAAGCGACGTTAAACCCGAATCCACACACACACACACTTTATGCATAATCAGTACATGGTATTTGAGCAGATCTTCGCAAAGACAGTTTTTCTCATGGTGTGGTTCATTATACAATCGTGTTTGTATAAAGGCGTGTGGAGACCCCCGGGGGCTGTAATGTTGACCTCATATCTATTGTAATCCTATTGAAAGATATTATAATCCTATTGATGACATTTATTAATTCAACCCTTGAGGTGCTAAGAAAAACTGCATCTGAAAATGTCGTCTGCGTATCTCATCTATTTCACATTTTTGCAGTCTAAAAGAATATTTAGGCATACAAGCAAACAGTGTGGACCCGATCAGATTGTTCCCAGCAGTTTGATCTGGGTCCACACTGTTAACAACAATGACTTTTAAATGTAATCAGCACACAGCAACTCAGATGACATATGTTGTGATTGGCATCTTAAGGGGTTAAAACAGTCGAGAAAAATATAATGACACAACGAGTGAATATTGCCCCTACAAATTAAAGCAAAGGCTTTAAATTTTCAGTGAAAATTGATAACACTCGGTATATGCAGCCCAAACATTATTTAAAAAAAAATGGTTTTCTGCATTCTATTCACAAATTCATAACAGACACTGCAGATCCTGATCAGATGGACCCCGCGCCTGCCCGGGTGGGGGGGGGGGGTAGAAATATGGCGGCTGCCTTCGGGAGTGTGGCAGAGTGGTAAGACCCCACCGAAAACAGTCCCATTGCCGAGACCACCCGGTGCCTCGAAATAGGTGGCTGCCTTCAGCTTCTGTGGCAGTTGGGTAAAAGCCTCCAACATACAGAACAATCGTCCGTTCGACCGGTATTATTTTGTAATTCAATTTATTCAAATGCATCTTACCAAATTTTTTATACAATTTACTACGCGAGATCTATCCTTTTAAACCTTTCCTATCTCATGTTACTACCACGCTGCATTTGTACGTGTATCATCATTGTTGGTGGGTCGCGCACCACAAAGAAGAAACCTCATTTGTATATGTTTGTACTGTGTATGTGTCACTTTTTCATGCTCCTTCACTCTGCACATCAAACAATGAAAGATGCATTTTTGTATACGTTATTAGATAAGTAACTTGTAATTTCATGTTACCCCAAAATTATTTTATGTTACACCAAAGTAAACAGAATCAGATACTTATCACTAAGTTCTAAAATGTACGTCATCATCTAACACAGCTTATTTCCTTATTAGTTTATAAAATCCTTTGTTCTTTCGGAAACTTATCACCTCAATAATTTCTTATCATAATCGTGGATCTCATATTTAGCAAAAGATCTCCTATTTTCAGAGCCAAGCTTTTATTTAAGCAAACGTTTTCGGCCTCCCTTGTCTGTAGGGAATAAAATATACAGGTCACTTTCCTTCTGTAGTGAATGGGGATGAAATTCCTTGTTGAAACAGGAGCCACTTGTTTGCCGTGAGTGGCGTCTCGTATGCTGGAAGAAGGGATCCTGATGATTGAGAAAAGCCCGGGGATCTCCAGCTTTTCAACACATCATTTTGGCCCATATTTCAGATAGACGAGGGGTTTGGGCTAGATCCGGCCTGAATCAATCGGCTCAGTCGTGCCAAGCTCTAGAATCGCACAGCTTGTCCTTATCTTCCTTCTTTCTTTTTTACGTATCTTTATGGTACAAACCGGGTGTAATTTCGTCTTATTCCTCTATCTTTGAGTGTTATTTGATGGGCGGCGGCTGATGGATCAATCGGTGGGCTTGTACTGGGGAAATTCAGCAGAAACTTCTGTGAGGGAGAGAATACGGGTGGGGATGGATTCCAACTGTTCATCAATTTTTCTTTGAAATCTAAGTGCATAGTTGGACGACATAAAACAGAAGTGGAGCGGAAGGACTCTGGTCCTGTCATCGAGTATAATAGCAATGTAGCCTTGGCGTTGGAAATAGGAGATCCATTTCCATTAAACGTCCCCTTGTAGGGCTCCAAGGAGGGTGGGGCGCATAGCTATCGAATCATAAATTTTCACCATGGGATCCAACAATAGGAAAAGAGCATTAATGGACTTATCTGATGACGATCCGGAACCGGTTACATTCAATTTCAAAGCAAATGACAATTTTGCAAGATTTTTGGTGATTTCTAGCAAGGAAGAGAAGGCCATTACAAGTCTCTCACCATTTGTAATCGAAAAACAAATAGAATCAATCATTGGAACACCTAAAAACGTCAAAAAATTAAAAAATGGAACTCTTTTAGTGGAAACCAATCGAAAAACTCAAACTGAAAATCTTTTGAAAATCAACAATTTTTTTAACTTGAACGTATCTGTCTCGGAACATAAAACGCTAAATTCATGCAAAGGTATTATCCGGGACAGAATGTTAAAACAGGAATCAGAAGCCAGCATTGTGGAATATCTTAAAGATCAAGGAGTAATGGCCTGTAAAAGATTTAAAATTAAACAAGAGGACCATGATGGCCCTGGATCGCTCACCTGATCCATAGAGTAACAAGTGGGCCCATGAAAGGGCCATTATTGACCACAGGGTTATAATGTGCATAATGTTGAGGGAGGTCTAAAAAGGTGAAGCTTCATACCAAATATCAACAAAGGCTATAAATTGAACAATCTTGGCAAAGGTCCAGTAATATCTAAGACCTGGTCCTTGCAGTTTCTGAGAAAAAGATTTTTTTAAAGATATTCCCTGCATAAGCCTATGTAAAACCAAATTGCCCCGGGGCTAGGTCCACTAGATGAAACTTCACACCAAATAGACCTGGGCCTTGCTGTATCAGAGAAGAAGATTTTCAAAGATTATCTCTATATATTATAAGCCTATGTAAAACCAAAGGGCCCGGGTAGAGGTCCACTAGATGAAGCTACATACCAAATATCAAAAGCATGGGCCTTGCAGTTTCAGAGAAGCAGATTTTCAAAGACTATCTCTATATAAGTCTTATGTAAAACAAATGGGTCTCGGGCAGGGGCATTTTTGGCCCAAGGGCTATAATGTGAACAATCTTGATAGAGGTCCACTAAATGACATTTCACACCAAATATCAAAGACCTAGGCGTTGTGGTTTCACAGAAGAAGATGTTTAAAGATTTTGACTATATAAGCCTATGTAACACCAAAGGGCCCAAAGGCAGGGGCATTTTGGCCCTATGACTATAATTTGAACAATCTTGGTAGAGGTCCACTAGATGAAGCTTCATACCAAATATCAAAGACCTAGGCCTTATCGTTTCAGAGAAGAAAATTTTTCAAGATTTTCCCTATATAAGTCTATGTAAAACCAAAGGGCCCCGGAGCGGGGGCATTTTTGGCCCCAGGACTATAATCTGAACAATCTTGTTAGAGATCCACAAGATGAAGCTTCATACCAAATATCAAAGACCTGGGCCTTGCGGTTTCAGAGTAGAAGATTTTTAAAGATTTTCCCTATATAAGCCCATGTAAAACCAAAGGGCCCCGGGGCGGGGGCATTTTTGGCCCCAGCACTATAATTTGAAGGGTCCACTAAATGAAGCTTCATACCAAATAACAAAGACCAGGGCCTTGCGGTTTCAGAGAAAAAGATTTTTAAAGATTTTTCCAATATAAGCCCATGTAAAACTAAAGGGCCCCGGGGCGGGGGCATTTTTGGCCCCAGCACTATAATTTGAACAATCTTGGTAGGGGTCCACAAGATGAAGCCTCATACCAAATATCAAAGACCTGGGCCTTGCGGTGGTTTCAGAGAAGAAGATTTTTAAAGATTTTCCCTATATAAGCCCATGTAAAACCAAAAGGCCCAGGGCTCAAGGGGGGGAGGACCTGGGCCCTGTGGGGTGAAGCTTCATACCAAATATCAAAGACATGAGCCTTATGGTTTCAGAGAAGAAAATTTTTAAAGATTTTCCCTATATAAGCCCATGTCAAACCAAAGGGCCCCAGAGTGGGGGCATATTTGACCCCAGCACTATAATTTGAACAATCTTGGTAGGGGTCCACTAGATGAAGCTTCATACCAAATATCAAAGACCTAGGCCTTGCGGTTTCAGAGAAGAAGATTTTTAAAGATTTTACCTATATAAGCCCATGTAAAACCAAAGGGCCCCGGGGCGGGGTCATTTTTGGCCCCAGCACTATAATTTGAACAATCCTGGTAGGGGTCCACTAGATGAAGATTCATACCAAATATCAAAGACCTGGGCCTTGCGTTTTCAGAGAAGATGATTTTTAAAGATTTTCCCTATATAAGCCCATGTAAAACCAAAGGGCCCCGGAGCGGGGGCATATTTGACCCCAGCACTATAATTTGAACAATCTTGGTAAGGGTCCACTAGATGAAGCTTCATACCAAATATCAAAGACTAGGCCTTGCGGTTTCAGAGAAAAAGATTTTTAAAGATTTTCCCGATATAAGCCCATGTAAAACCAAAGGGCCCCGGGGCGGGGGAATTTTTGGCCCCAGCCCTATAATTTGAACAAACTTGGTAGGGGTCCCCTAGATGAAGCTTCATACCAAAAATCAAAGACCTGGGCCTTACGGTTTCAGAGAAGAAGATTTTTAAAGCTCTCCCCTATATAAGCCCATGTAAAACCAAAGGGCCCTGGAGTGGGGGTATTTTTTGCCCCATTACTATAATTTGAACAATCTTGATAGGGGTCCACTAGATGAAGTTTCATACTAAATATAAAAGACCTGGGCCTTGCAGTTTCAGAGAAGAAGATTTTTAAAGATTTTCCCTATCTAAGCCCATGTAAAACCAAAGGGCCCCAGAGCGGGGGCATTTTTGGACCCATCACTATAATTTGAACAATCTTGGTAGGGGTCCACTAGATGAAGCTTCATACCAAATATCAAAGACCTGGGCCTTACAGTTTCAGAGAAGAAGATTTTTCAAGATTTTTCCTATATAAGCCCATGTAAAACCAAAGGGCCCCAGAACAGGGCATTTTTGGCCCGAGCACTATAATTTGAACAATCTTGGTAGAGGTCCACTAGATGAAGCTCCATACCAAATATCAAAGACCTGGGCCTTGTGGTTTCAGAGAAGAAGATTTTTTAAGTTTTTGGTGAAAAAAAATCTATTTTTGGCTTCTATGACCTAGATGTGCAACGGACCGGAACCATTTGAACAACTTTGAAAGGGGACCACCTAAGGATCATTCCTGTGAAGTTTGGTCAAAATCGGATCAGTGGTTTAGGAGGAGATGTTGTTTAAAGAATTGTTTACGGACGGACGGATGCACGGACGCACGACGGACGACGGACGAAAAGTGATCCCAAAAGCTCACCTCGTGTAGTGACGGTGAGCTAAAAAGTGCAGACAGAATGGTAAATAGTGTAGACACTGATCAGAGTGCTCCTTCCGGAGCAGTCTGATTTGGGTCTGCACTGTTCACAAAGGCCTGTATGTCCCAATACTTAGGATCATTATGGTAAAACATTTCATGGCCTTGACGACCAAGGGACTTTGTTCTAGACAGAAGTAGTTTGAACCACTGATGGTTAATCATAAAGCCAGTTCAAGGATAGTTTAGGTATGTCTTTTTGCTCTTCTGTAAATTAAAGCTTTGCAGCCCCCGCCCATTGGGGCTTGAAGAAATAGATGGGCTGCATGATGATTCCACGCAGAGCTGAAACTGACTGCACACGAGTACTTGTAAACCGCATAGAAGATCTAAGCATGCCCAGGTAGAGCAGTGCGAGTCGGACCGTCCATGCTTATAAACCCTATTGGTTTCATTGGCCGACAGGGCTTGAGATGTCATTTCATCTCAATATCGGGTAAAAGTCCCACAAAATTGGAAGCAACGTCTCCAAAATGACCTATACAGTGTCGAAGGGGACTTTAAACCACAAATCCAACAAACAAACAAAATAAAGCTTTGTTCTGTGTTCTCATTAGAAATGCCTCATCAAGGCTATTCCTAAAAGAATGCACAACGTACATTTTCATGATAAAACAAAGAGAAATTTCCCTTAATATTTGTTACCCCGAGATATCAGAAATATTCTCTTGGGTCTTGATAACTAATTTGAATTAGCCATGTTAAATGAGCCAATGTTGTTCGAGCTGTATTGTACTTAATACTTTTTGGTCCTCACCTTAAACAACATGGAGACCAGCTCCAGGTTATCTCCCTTGGCAGCTCCAGCAGTGGCATAGTTTCGCAGCAATATAAATATTCCATTGGTTATCTTGTTGATATGAGTCTGCAGAGAAGGCAGGGGGAACTTCAAAATCCAACATAATCCCCGTAGACAACAAGTATTCACCTGAGGAAAAATGTACATATTATTCCACTAAAGGGAAGCAAATACATTGAATTTTTTTTCTGCAATTTCTTTAAGCAGACAACCTCTGGTATTTCCCACAGGCACTTGGCCCGTTGATTTGTCCGAAAACAAATGTCATGAGTAAAAAAAAAAAAAAATTCATACTGGTATAGAAAGCTAGACAAGGTTCACAACAAACCAGCACCATTTTCTCGGTACACATTAAGTGACAAATGGCACAGGCACATTTTTTGACACAGGAAGGTATATTTTGTATGAAGTTCAACCTATGGCATGCAGAATTTCAACAAAATAATGCAGAACACCTGGATCAAGCCCTATTGTGATCTACACGTCAAATTACCCCGGGTAGACTTTAGTAGGACAACTAACTGTCACACCAACTTCATGGTTTTTCACCGTTTCCCTGCGATTTCCTGTTGAAATCCTATAATATCAGCACAAAAGCCAACACACCTATAAATATCAATGAATATGCTCTCACCTAACGCAAAAAGTTTCGCCAGTTAACCATTATTACCAGCAATTTTCGCCTTTTTTGTGTGCTAGCAGGCATTTCTTGTTGCAATGTTGTTTTCTTTCTAAATCTTGAAGCTGATGTAATCCGAGCGCTGATTGGTCGAAATCGTTGGAGTTCCCAAATTTCGACCAATCAGCTCGCAGATTACATCATCTTCAAGATACAGAATGTAAACAATATTGTAATGAGAAATACCTGCATGCATGAAAAAAGGTGAAAAATGCTGGTAATAACGGTTATCTGGAGAAAACGTTTGTATAAGGTGAGAGCATCTTCATTGATATTTATAAAAATGTTGGCTTTTGTGCTGACATTATCGAATTTCCGCAGGAAATCGCAGGGAAACAGTGAAAAAAAACATTGAGTGGGTGTGACAGTTAGTTGTCCTACTAAGGTTTATCCGGGGTAATTTGACGTTTAGACTACGATGGGGCTTGAACCAGGAGTTCTGCATTATTTTGATGAAATTCTGCATGTCTTAGGTTGAAGTTCATACAAAATGTACCTTCCTATGTCAAGAAATATGCCTGTACCAATTGTCATTTTATATGTACCGAGAAAATGGCTATGGTTGGTTGAGAACCTTGTCTAGCTTTCTATAACAGTATGAAAAATTTCTTTTTTTTTTTTTTTTTTTTTTTTTACGCATGACATTTTTTTTCGGACAAATCAACGGGCCAAGTGCCTGTGGTATTTCCTCTTTGATTTCTTGTAAATTGAGCCCCTCAAAATTGGGGCCAACTCTTAAAGAAAAGAATTTGCTCCCCAGGAGTCTACTATTGATCTGGTAGAACTTTTTCCAAAGAGCTACTTCACATAACAGTGTATTCAACACCCTCAAAGGCATTTGAACTGGACCAACCATGCTACAACAAAATTAAAACCTTAACCAGAATATGTACTATCTTATGAAACAGTATAGATACAGATCAGATGACATTCACTACCGTGTTTGACATTCATGATTCTGTACCTGAATTTGTAGGAAAATTTACATCAAGTTATTTGGATGAAAGTCAGAAATGGGTGTGGCTAAATTATCTTACCCAGAATGAGTAAGATTTAACCCATTGAGTACCAGAAACCCCTAAAGGGGTACCCTGGCAAACAGTGCAGGCCCAGATCAGACACCACAGAACGCAGCATCTGATCAGGGCCTCCACTGTTTGCTAAAAGTTCAGCCATTTTCCTAATTAATTTTGAAGAAAACACAACTTGACACCCGTAAATTTTGAAATGAACTCCTACTATATATAAGGAGGAAGATTCCATGTGGTACTAAAAGGGTTAAAAGAAAAACTACAACAGTATATGATTGATGGTATTATTCATGACCAAACGGGCCTCCGTGGCCTAGTGGATAAGAGCGCTGACTCTTAGTCATTAGGTCTCTCACCGCGGTAGGTTCGAGCCTCGCTCGGGCCACGTGTGAGACGCCAAGTTCTGCAACGGTAGGTCAGGTGGTTTTTCTCCGGGTACTCCGGTTTTCGCCCACCTCTGATTAACGATCGGCTCGATATGAGTGAAATAATCTTGAAAGGGCCGTAAAACCCAAACCAAAAAAAAAAAAAAAAAAAAATTATTCATGACCGGAATGATGTAATGGGGATAGTCCATGTTTTATTGGAATCTTCAAAAGTGGAGAACAGCATTTTCTATGAAACAATATCATGTTATTTCACTTTTTATTGGCAGTCATTTGGTTTTTATGTCGCAGATAATCCTTGCCATTTTCTGAAAATACATAGTACAATCTGTAAACAAATGAATAATAAATCAAATCAAGGGGGAATAGCTGTTAATAATTGTCAGTTAGGGCAGTAAATCATTTCCAAAGTCACCAATTACATTTTATGGTTACTCTGATGCTTTGTAAAACTGTCCCTAAATGTTTGGTTGTTTTTTCTTTGTTTTTCCCATTTTATTTGGGATTTATGGCCCCTTCAAGATTATTTTACATATATTGAGCTGATCATTAATCACATGGGCAAAAACTATAGTACCTAGAGAAAAAAAGTTTGACATCATTTGTAGAATTTGGCATCTCACGTCACACAACTTAAGGCTTGACCGCACTGCATTGAGAGACCTGAACAGACTGCACACTTAACCACTATGCCAATGCGACTCCATATCTCTCCAAATGACAAGTTTGAAGATAGCTATCCCATAAAATATTTTACCCTTTAAGCACCATGGGAATTTTTAGCGCAGACAATCACATTCATCACGAAAACACACCTTTATAATTTTGACCCCCTTAAACCCCACTTTTATATAGTAAAACTGGGGTTTCCAAGGGTATAACTTTTTTTTCTTATTTTTGCTCTAAAATATAGATTGTTGGTACTCGTTAGAACCGCCTCGACGAGGCGGTTCTAACGAGTGCCCACAATCTATATTTGGAGCAGAAATAAGAAAAAAGTCACAAATTTTCATCATAAAATTTTCAATTTTTTCGGCGATAAAGGTGGCAATGTATTTGTATAGGCGTGTTTGCGTAATGATTTCATTTTTTTTTTCAGAGAAAATAAGGCTTGACATGACATGTGAATCAGCTGCCAAGCAGGTGATTCACATGTCATGTCAAGCCTTATTTTTTTCTAAACAAGAGGGCCATAATGGCCCTGGATCGCTCACCTGATCCATAGAGTAACAAGTGGGCCCCGGGGAGGGCCATTAATGACCCCAAGGTTATAATGTGCATAATGTTGAGGGAGGTCTAAAAAGGTGAAACTTCATACCAAATATCAACATAGGCTATAATTGTCCACTAGATGAAGCTCCATACCAAATATCAAAAACATGGGCCTTGCAGTTTCAGAGAATATTTTTTAAAGATTCCCCTATATAAGTCTATGTAATACCAAAGGATCTCGGGGCGGGGGCATTTTTGGCCCCAGGGCTATAATTTGAACAATCTTGATAGAGGTCAACTGGATGAAATTTCACACCAAATATCAAAGACTTAGGCCTTGTGGTTTCACAGAAGATATTTAAAGATGTCCCCTTATATAAGTCTATGTAAACCCAAAGGGCCCCTAGGCGGGGGAATTTTTGGCCCCAGGGCTATAATTTTAACAATCTTGGTAGAGGTCCACTAGCTGAAGCTTCACACAAAATATCAAAGACCTAGGCCTTGTGGTTTTAAACAAGAAGAATTTTTAAAGATTTTCCCTATATAAGTCTATGTAAAACCAAAGGGCCCTGGAGCAGGGGCATTTTTGGCCCAAGTGCTATAATTTGAACAATCTTGGTAGAGGTCCATAAGATGAAGCTTCATACCAAATATCAAAGACCTGGGCCTTGCAGTTTCAGAAAAGAAGATTTGTAAAGATTTTCCCTACATAAGCCTATGTAAAACCAAAGGGCCCCGGGGCGGGAGCATTTTGGCCCAAGCAATATAATTTGAACAACCTTGGTAGGGGTCCACTAGATGAAGCTTCATACCAAATAGCAAAGACCTGGGCCTTGCAGTTTCAGAGAAGAAGATTTTTAAAGATTTTTCCTATATAAGCCCATGTAAAACCAAAGGGCCCCACGGCTTGGGCATTTTTGGCCCCAGTACTATAATTTGAACAATCTTGTTAGGGGTCCACTAGATGAATCTTCATATTAAATATCAAAGACCTGGGCCTTGCGGTTTCAGAGAAGAAGATTTTTGAAGATTTTGTTTATAATATAAGCCCATGTAAAACCAAAGGGCCCCGGGGCGGGGGCATTTTTGGCCCCAGCACCATAATTTAAACAATCTTGGTAGGGGTCCACAAGATGAAGCTTCATACCAACAATCAAAGACCTGGGCCTTGTGGTTTCAGAGAAGAAGATTTTTGAAGATTTTCCCTATATAAGCCCATGAAAAACCAAAGGGCCCCGGGGTGGTGGCATTTTTGACCCCAGCACTATAATTTGAACAATCTTGGTAGGGGTCCACTAGATGAAGCCTCGTACCAAATATCAAAGACCTCGGCCTTGCGGTTTCAGAGAAGAAGATTTTTTAAGTTTTTTGGTGAAAAAATCTATTTTTGGCTCCTGTGACCTATATGTGCAATGGACCGGAACCATTTTAACAACTTTGAAAGGGGACCACCTAAGGATCATTCCTGTGAAGTTTGGTTAAAATCCGATCAGTGGTTTAGGAGGAGATGTCGTTTGAAGAAATTGTTTACGCACGGATGACAGACAAAAAGTGATCCTAATATAAAACACAAGAGGACCATGATGGCCCTGGATCGCTCACCTGATCCATAGAGTAACAAGTGGGCCCCGGGGAGGGCCATTATTGACCCCAGGGTTATAATGTGCATAATGTTGAGGGAGGTCTAAAAAGGTGAAGCTACATACCAAATATCAACAAAGGCTATAATTTGAACAATCTTGGCAAAGGTCCACAAGATGAAGCTACACAACAAATATCAAAGACCTGGGCCTTGCGGTTTCAGAGAAGAAGATTTTCCTTACATAAGCCGATGTAAAACCAAATGGCCCCGGGGCAGGGGCATTTTTGGCCTCAGGGCTGTAATTTAAACAATCTTGATAGAGGTCCACCAGATGAAGCTTCACACCAAATATCAAAGACCTGGGCCTTGTTGTTTCAGAGAAGAAGATTTTCAAACATTATCTCCATTATAAGTCTATGTAAAACCAAAGGGCCCTGGGGCGGGGGCATTTGTGGCCCCAGGGCTATAATTTGAACAATCTTGGTAGAGATCCACTAGCTAAAGCTTCATACCAAATGTCAAAGACCTTGGCCTTGTGGTTTCAGAGTAGAAGATTTTTCAAGATTTTCCCTATATAAGCCAATGTAAAACCAAAGGGCCCCGTGGCGGGGGCACTTTTTGTCCCAGCACTAAAATTTGAACAATCTTGGTAGGGGTCCACTAGATGAAGCTTCATACCAAATATCAAAGTCCTGGGCCTTGTGGTTTCAGAGAGGAAATTTTTTAAAGATTTTCCCTATATAAGCCTATGTAAAACCAAAGGGCCCTGGGGCGGGGGCATTTTTGGCCCCAGCATTATGATTTGAACAATCTTGGTAGGGGTCCACTAGATGAAGCTTCATACCAAATATCAAAGTCCTGGGCCTTGTGGTTTCAGAGAAGAAGATTTTTAAAGATTTTCCCTATATAAGCCTATGTCAAACCAAAGGGCCCCGGGGAAGGGGCATTTTTGGCCCCAGCACTATAATTTAAACAATCTTGGTAGGGGTCCACTAGATGAAGCTTCATACCAAATATCAAAGTCCTGGGCCTTGTGGTTTCAGAGAAGAAGATTTTTAAAGATTTTCCCTATATAAGCCAATGTAAAACCAAAGGGCCCCGTGGCGCAGGCATTTTTTGTCCCAGCACTAAAATTTGAACAATCTTGGTAGGGGTCCACTAGATGAAGCTTCATACCAAATATCAAAGTCCTGGGTCTTGTGGTTTCAGAGAAGAAGTTTTTTAAAGATTTTCCCTATATAAGTCTATGTAAAACCAAAGGGCCCCGGGCAGGGGCATTTTTGGCCCCAGCACTATAATTTGAACAATCTTGGTAGGGGTCCACTTGATGAAGCTTCATACCAAATATCAAAGACCTGGGCCTTGTGGTTTCAGAGAAGAAGATTTTTAAAGATTTTCCCTATATAAGCCAATGTAAAACCAAAGGGCCCCGGGGCGGGGGCATTTTTTGTCCCAGCACTAAAATTTGAACAATCTTGGTAGGGGTCCACTAGATGAAGCTTCATACCAAATATCAAAGTCCTGGGCCTTGTGGTTTCAGAGAAGAAGATTTTTAAAGATTTTCCCTATATAAGCCTATGTAAAACCGAAGGGCCCCGGGGCGGGGGCATTTTTGGCCCCAGCACTATAATTTGAACAATCTTGGTAGGGGTCCACTAGATGAAGCTTCATACCAAATATCAAAGACCTGGGCCTTGTGGTTTCAGAGAAGAAGATTTTTAAAGATTTTCCCTATATAAGCCCATGTAAAACCAAAGGGCCCCAGGGCGGGGGCAATTTTGGCCCCAGCACTATAATTTGAACAATCTTGGTAGGGGTCCACTAGATGAAGCTTCATACCAAATATCAAAGACCTGGGCCTTGTGGTTTCAGAGAAGAAGATTTTTTAAGTTTTTGGTGAAAAAAATCTGTTTTTGGCTCCTGTGACCTAGATGTGCAACGGACCGGAACCATTTGAACAACTTTGAAAGGGGACCACCTAAGGATCATTCCTGTGAAGTTTGGTCAAAATCCGATCAGTGGCTTAGGAGGAGATGCCGTTTAAAGAAATTGTTTACGCACGGACGCACGGACGCACGCACGCACGGACGGACGCACGACGGACGACGGACTAAAAGTGATCCCAAAAGCTCACCTCGTCACTACGTGACGGTGAGCTAAAAAACCAAAGGGCCCAAGAGCGGGGGCAATTTTGGCTTCAGGGCTATAATTTGAACAATCTTGATAGAGGTCCACAAGATGAAACTTCATACCAAATATCAAAGACCTGGGCCTTGCAGTTTCAGAAAAGAAGATTTTTAAAGATTTTCTCTATATAAGCCTATGTAAAACCAAAGGGCCCCGGGGCGGGGGCATTTTTGGCCCCAGCACTATAATTTGAACAGTCTTGGTAGGGGTCCACTAGATGAAGCTTCATACCAAATAGCAAAGACCTGGGCCCTGAAGTTTCAGAGAAGAAGATTTTTTAAAGATTTTCCCAATATAAGCCCATGTAAAACCAAAGGGCCCTGGGGCGGGGGCATTTTTGGCCCCAGCACTATAATTTGAACAATCTTGGTAGGGGTCCACTAGATGAAGCTTCATACCAAATATCAAAGACCTGGGCCTTGCGGTTTCATAGAAGAAGATTTTATAGGTTTTCCCTATATAAGCCTATGTAAAACCAAAGGGCCCCGGGGCGGGGGCATTTTTGGTCCCAGCACTATAATTTGAACAATCTTGGTAGGGGTCCATAAGATGAAGATTCATACCAAATATCAAAGACCTGGGCCTTGCAGTTTCAGAAAAGAAGATTTGTAAAGATTTTCCCTACATAAGCCTATGTAAAACCAAAGGGCCCCGGGGCGGGAGCATTTTGGCCCAAGCAATAAAATTTGAACAACCTTGGTAGGGGTCCACTAGATGAAGCTTCATACCAAATAGCAAAGACCTGGGCCTTGCAGTTTCAGAGAAGAAGATTTTTAAAGATTTTCCCCATATAAGCCAATGTAAAACCAAAGGCCATGGGGCGGGGGCATTTTTGGCCCCAGCACTATAATTTGAACAATCTTGGTAGGGGTCCACTAGATAAAGCTTCATACCAAATATCAAAGACCTGGGCCTTGCGGTTTCAGAGAAGAAGATTTTTAAAGATTTTCCCTATATAAGCCTATGTAAAACCAAAGGGCCCCGGGGCAGGGACATCTTTGGCCCCAGCACTATAATTTGAACAATCTTGGTAGGGGTCCACCAGATGAAGATTCATACCAAATATCAAAGGCCTGGGCCTTGCAGTTTCAGAGAAGAAGATTTTTAAAGATTTTCCATATATAAGCCTATGTAAAACCAAAGGACCTCGGGGCGGGGGCATTTTTGGCCCCAGCACTATAATTTGAACAATCTTGGTAGGGGTCCACTAGATGAAGCTTCATACCAAATATCAAAGACCTGGGCCTTGCGGTTTCAGAGAATAAGATTTTTAAAGATTTTCACTATATAAGCCTATGTAAAACCAAAGGGCCCCGGGGCGGGGGCATCTTTGGCCCCAGCACTATAATTTGAACAATCTTGGTAGGGGTCCACCAGATAAAGATTCATACCAAATATCAAAGACCTTGGCCTTGCAGTTTCAGAGAAGAAGATTTTTAAAGATTTTCCCTATATAAGCCCATGTAAAACCAAAGGGCCCCGGGGCGGGGGCATTTTTGGCCCCAGCACTATAATTTGAACAATCTTGGTAGGGGTCCACTAGATGAAGCTTCATACAAAATATCAAAGACCTGGGCCTTGCAGTTTCAGAGAAGAAGATTTTTTAAGTTTTCGGTGAAAAAAATCTATTTTTGGCTCCTGTGACCCATATGTGCAATGGACCGGAACCATTTGAACAACTTTGAAAGGGTACCACCTAAGGATCATTCCTGTGAAGTTTGGTCAAAATCCGATCAGTGGTTTAGGAGGAGATGTTGTTTGAAGAAATTGTTTACGCACGGATGACAGACAAAAAGTGATCCTAATATTAATAACAAGAGGGCCATGATGGCCCTGGATCGCTCACCTGATCCATAGTGTAACAAGTGGGCCCCAGAGA
Source organism: Lucinisca nassula (assembly GCA_963580285.1). Taxonomy (NCBI): domain Eukaryota; kingdom Metazoa; phylum Mollusca; class Bivalvia; order Lucinida; family Lucinidae; genus Lucinisca; species Lucinisca nassula. The sequence continues at coordinate 16,165,797 of OY757017.1, forward strand.
GGGCCATTATTGGCCCCAGGGCTTTAATGTGCATAATGTTGAGGGAGGTCTTAAAGGTGAAGGTCTTAAAGGGTCACTGATGAGGCTTTATTAGCCGAAACTACGTAGTATGGCCCATCTTCTTTCTTATGAATGTTTTCATTGCTCTTAAAGGAACTCATTTTTGATTTTTATTCATACCAAACATCAACAAAGGCTAAAATTTGAACAATCTTGGCAAAGGTCCACTAGATGAAGCTACACATCAAATATCAAAGACCATGGCCTAGCGGTTTCAGAGAAGAAGATTTTTAAAGATTTTGCCCATATAAGCCTATGTAAAATCAAAGGGCCCCGTGGCGGGGGCATTTTTTGTCCCAGCACTATAATTTGAACAATCTTGGTAGGGGTCCACTAGATGAAGCTTCATACCAAACATCCAAGTCCTTGGCCTTGTGGTTTCTGAGAAGAAGATTTTTAAAGATTTTCCCTATATTGAAGCCTATGTAAAACCAAAGGGCCCCGGGGCGGGGGCATTTTTTACCCCAGCACTATAATTTGAACAATCTTGGTAGGGGTCCACTAGATGAAGCTTCATACCAAATATCAAAGACCTGGGTCGTGTGGATTCAGAGAAGAAGATTTTTAAAGATTTTCCCTATATAAGCCAATGTAAAACCAAAGGGCCCCGTGGCGGGGGCATTTTTTGTCCCAGCACTAAAATTGGAACAATCTTGGTAGGGGTCCACTAGATGAAGCTTCATACCAAATATCAAAGTCCTGGGCCTTGTGGTTTCAGAGAAGAAAATTTTTAAAGATTTTCCCTATATAAGTCTATGTAAAACCAAAGGGCCCCGTGGCGGGGGCATTTTTGGCCCCAGCACTATAATTTGAACAATCTTGGTAGGGGACCACTAGATGAAGCTTCATACCAAATATCAAAGACCTGGACCTTGTGGTTTCAGAGAAGAAGATTTTTAAAGATTTTCCCTATATAAGCCAATGTAAAACCAAAGGGCCCCGTGGCGGGGGCATTTTTTGTCCCAGCACTAAAATTTGAACAATCTTGGTAGGGGTCCACTAGATGAAGCTTCATACCAAATATCAAAGTCCTGGGCCTTGTGGTTTCAGAGAAGAAGATTTTTAAAGATTTTCCCTATATAAGCCTATGTAAAACCAAAGGGCCCCGGGGCGGGGGTATTTTTGGCCCCAGCACTATAATTTGAACAATCTTGGTAGGGGTCCACTAGATGAAGCTTCATACCAAATATCAAAGACCTGGGCCTTGTGGTTTCAGAGAAAAAGATTTTTAAAGATTTTCCCTATATAAGCCTATGTAAAACCAAAGGGCCCCGGGGTGGGGGCATTTTTGGCCCCAGCACTGTAATTTGAACAATCTTGGTAGGGGTCAACTAGATGAAGCTTCATACCAAATATCAAAGACCTGGGCCTTATGGTTTCAGAGAAGAAGATTTTTAAAGATTTCCCCTATATAAGCCAATGTAAAACCAAAGGGCCCCGTGGCGGGGGCATTTTTTGTCCCTGCACGTTAATTTGAACAATCTTGGTAGGGGTCCACTAGATGAAGCTTCATACCAAATATCAAAGTCCTGGGCCTTGTGGTTTCAGAGAAGAAGATTTTTAAAAATTTTCCCTATATAAGCCTATGTAAAACCAAAGGGCCCCGGGGCGGGGGCATCTTTGGCCCCAGCACTATAATTTGAACAATCTTTGTAGGGGTCCACTAGATGAAGCTTCATACCAAATATCAAAGACCTGGGCCTTGTGGTTTCAGAGAAGAAGATTTTTAAAGATTTTCCCTATATAAGCCTATGTAAAACCAAAGGGCCCCAGGGCGGGGGCATTTGTGGCCCCAGCACTATAATTTGAACAATCTTGGTAGGGGTCCACTAGATGAAGCTTCATAGCAAATATCAAAGACCTGGGCCTTGTGGTTTCAGAGAAGAAGATTTTTTAAGTTTTTGGTGAAAAAAAAATCTATTTTTTGCTCCTGTGACCTAGATGTGCAACGGACCGGAACCATTTGAACAACTTTGAAAGGGGACCACCTAAGGATCATTCCTGTGAAGTTTGGTCAAAATCCGATCAGTGGTTTAGGAGGAGATGTCGTTTAAAGAAATTGTTTACGCACGCACGGACGCACGCACGGACGCACGCACGACGGACGACGGACAAAAAGTGATCCCAAAAGCTCACCTCGTCACTACGTGACGGTGAGCTAAAAAGATGGAAACCTTATTGATACAAACACATTACTACTAACTTTTAATACCACTTCCTTGCCAAAATCACTAAAAATATTTTACAGAATAATACCGGTTGAAATGTACGTACCAAATCCTCTGCGGTGTTTCAACTGTCAGAGGTTTGGTCACCATGAAAATGACTGTTCTGTCCCTGATGGATCGGTTTGTGAGAAATGTGGTGGAACCGATCATCACACTCAAAACTGCAAGAACCCTCCAAAGTGCGTGAACTGCGGAAAAGATCATGTATCAAAATCCAACGTCTGTGAAGTGTGGAAAACAGAAAAAGAAATTATGAAAATTAGTCACACAAAACGTAACATATTTGGAAGCCAAGAAAATTCAGCAAAACAAACCAGAAACCACATTCGCCAAAGTTGTTCAATCACTTACCAGCAAACCTGAAACCAAAGAAATATCAACACAATTCAACGAAAAAGATTTTGAAATAAAACCACATTCTAAAGTCATTACTTCTACTTTTAAACCCAAAACTACATCGTCGCAACCTACTTCTACACATCAATCAAGATCGGAAATAAAACCCTCAACTTCACAGACCAGTTCACAAGCACATACCAAAAATTCAAGCAGATCTCACTCCCGACCCAAATCAGGGACAGCAGATCAAAAAGAAAAAAACGGCAAAGAAAAACATAAAGGATCAAACCCAAATAGTAAAGGGGCGTCGGCTGATCCAGTCAAATTGGCAAATCGGTACGGCACCCTTGAGGACATGGAATTGGAGGTGGACTCCTCCATGTTGTCTCAAAGTAATAAAAAATATAAGGATTAAATTCCTTATTTTAATCTTCTCTCCATTTAATCATGGATAAGAAATCAATACTACAATGGAATTGTCGAGGACTGAAAGCCAATTTTAACGAACTTTTAATTTTATCTACACTTTTTTCTCCTAATGTCATTTGTCTCCAAGAAACTTTTTTGAAAACTACAGATAATATTAATTTCAAAGGTTACAGTATGTACAATCATATCACAACGGATAATCAGAAGGCATCAGGAGGTACATCAATCCTGGTAAAATCTGACGTTCCTCATAGGAAAATAGATGTAAACACTAATTTACAAGCTGTTGCTGTAAATGTCACTTTATCCAAATCCATAACGATTTGTTCTGTCTATCTTCCACCACACTATAATTTTTCTAAACAAGAATTAGAAAATTTAACAAATCAATTACCTAGTCCTTATATATTATTAGGAGATTTTAATAGTCACAGCAAATTATGGGGTTGCTCGGATACAAATGACAAAGGAGAAATCATAGAAAATTTTATTGCTGAAAATGATTTATGTTTATTTAACGATAAACAACCAACATATCTTCATTCTCCCACAAGAAATTATTTTGCTTTAGATCTTTCAATTTGCTCTCCAAATATTTATCTAGATTTTGATTGGTCTGTTGTGGACGATCTCCATGGGAGCGATCATTTTCCGATAGTAATTGAAGAAATTGCATCGACCCATGAGGATCGTCACCCCAGATGGAATTTGAATAAAGCAAATTGGGAAAAGTTTAATCAATTATGTGATGAAAAACTCGACCCTGAACATTTTAAAACTGCAAGTGATATACAAGATTTTACTGATGAATTGATTGATATTGCTGAAAAATGTATTCCTAAATCCTCGACTTTTTCAAAAAGAAACAGACCTTGGTTTAATGATGAAGTTAAAACTTCAATCAATAAAAGAAAATCTGCATTACGAAAATTCAATAAACAACCAACAAAAGAAAATCTTATCCATGCCAAACATATGCGAGCTAAAGCTCGCAAAACAATAAAATCGGCCAAAAAAGCATCTTGGCAGCAATACGTCTCAAAACTGAATACCAGAACACCAACTAAGAAAATATGGGACATGATTCGAAAAATTAGTGGCAAAAACAAATCAAATAAACATGTCCATATCAAATCGAACGGAAATATATGTTCAACGGCTAAAGACATTTCCAATGCCTTGGGGGAAAATTTTCAGAAAAACTCCTCTAGCTTAAACTATTCAGAAAATTTCCAAAATATTAAGCAAGAACAAGAGAAAAAGAATTTAAATTTTTCCTCATTAAATCATGAAAAATATAATTTACCTTTCACTACTAAAGAATTATTAGATGCTCTCCATAAATCTCATGATACTGCTGTTGTTCCTGACGATATACACTATCAAATTTTAAAACATTTACCCAACAAGGCATTGGAAACATTATTAAATATTCTGAATGATATTTGGATCACTGGAAAATTCCCTGAAAACTGGAGAAAAGCTACCATTATTCCTATTCCGAAACCTAATAAAGATCATACTGAAGCCACTAATTACAGACCTATTGCTTTGACAAGTTGCTTATGTAAAACAATGGAGAGAATGATTAATGATAGGCTGGTTTGGTTCTTAGAATCAAACCAGCTTATCACTAAATTTCAAGCTGGTTTTAGAAAAAACAGCTCTACTAATGATCATTTGATTCGCTTAGAATCATTTATACGTGATGCCTTTATCAAAAAAGAACATGTCGTAGCTGTATTCTTTGACCTAGAAAAGGCATATGATACAACTTGGAAATATGGCATCATGAAAGATTTACACAACTTGGGCCTTAAAGGCCGATTGCCACTATTTGTTCAAAATTTCTTGTCCGATTGAACATTTAATGTGCGCATAGGAAATACATTATCGGACACATTTGATCAAGAACAAGGTGTACCACAAGGTAGTATTTTATCACCAACCTTGTTCAGCATAAAAATTAATAATATAGTTAAATGTGTAAAAGACCCAGATTGTTCGCTTTTTGTTGACGATTTTGGAATCTTTTATCGATCCAAAAATATGGAAACCATTGAATTTAAACTCCAAAGGTGTTTAAATAATATAGAAACTTGGGCAACAGAAAATGGTTTTAAATTTTCTAAAACAAAAACTCAGTGTGTTCATTTCTGCCAAATACGAAAGTTGCATTTAGATCCTGTACTGACTATATACGGCAGTCCAATTCCAGTCGTCACTGAGGCGAAGTTTTTGGGTCTTTTATTCGATAGCAAATTGTCTTTTATTCCTCATATCAAAGCTTTGAAAGCTAAATGTTTAAAAGCTCTTGATATTCTTAAAGTCCTGTCCAGTTCCGACTGGGGAGAAGATCGCACTGTTCTTTTAAATCTTTATAGATCTTTAATTCGTTCCAAATTGGACTATGGTTCCATAGTCTATGGATCTGCTAGGAAATCTTATTTAAAATCTTTGGATACTATACATCATCAAGGTTTACGTCTAGCACTAGGTGCATTTCGCACTTCACCTATTGAAAGTCTTTATGCTGAATCAAATGAACCATCACTTTATATAAGAAGAGAAAAATTGTCTCTTCAATATGCTACCAAATTAGCTGCTAATCCACGAAATTCAGCATATGACTCAGTTTTTAACCCAAATTATGAAAGATTCTACAATAACAAACCATCTGCTATAAAACCTCTTGGCCTGAGAATAAAACCGTTACTCGAAGAGGCCAATATAAATATTCAAAATATACAATCGTTCTCTTTTCCATCGGAAGAACCATGGGTGTTGAAATCACCAAGGATAATTTTAGATTTGGAAAAAAATAAAAAATCCCAAATAGAATCTCATATATTTAAGAACGAATTTTTAGAAATCAAATCCAATTTTAAACATCACATTTCCATTTACACGGACGGTTCGAAACAGGATGAGAAAGTTGCTTGTTCTGTCATTAGTCCGAATTTCACTGATAGCATTAGATTACCCGATAATAGCTCAATTTTTACTGCTGAAGCGAAAGCAATTGATATTGCACTGTATCATATTAGAGACCAGTATGAAAAACAATTTATCATTTTTTCAGATTCTCTTTCAGTTCTAAAGGCTCTTAAAGATCAACAGCACAAAAATCCCTTAATTCAACAAATTTTAAGAAAATTCCACTATCTTTCTCTCTCCAAGGAGATTATTTTCTGCTGGATTCCCAGTCACATCAATATTCGTGGAAATGAGTTGGCGGATTTAGAAGCTAAATCTGCTTTATCTTTGAATGTTACAAATTTTAAAATTCCTTTTTCAGATTTTAAATCTAACATTAATAAATATATCAAAAACAAATGTCAATCTATTTGGGAAAAAGAAACCGATAATAAATTATTCAAAATAGAACCTAATTTTCACAGTAAATGCTCTTTTTCAAATTACAGTAGGAAAGACCAGACTAAAATTACCAGATGCCGTATTGGACACACAAGACTCACTCATTCTTACATATTACAAAACGAACAAGCACCTTTTTGTGTATCCTGTAACGAACCGTTCACAGTTAATCACTTTCTCATTTCATGTGTAGAATTTTATCATACCCGCTCAAAATATTTTAATGTTACAACAATGAAAGATCTTTTTAACGACATACCATCTTATCAATTAATAAATCTTCTTAAAGAAATCGAACTTTTTAATAAACTGTAATCATTAATATTTTAACTTTTAAAACTTCAATAACAATTTTATATCTAATACCTAATTATCTTTAGACGCTATATGCCCTACTAGGGTTGAGCGTCTTTAAACAAAATGTCCAGCCATCCATCCATCCATCCATCCATCCATCCTGATCAGATGACTTCCTGATCTGAATCGACATTATTTGCAAAGCATTTAAAGGCATTATAAGTAATAAATACCACAACAAGTACAATTATCTTAGCCACGCCCATTGCAGATTATCAAAGAATGACATTATTCCATTTACTGTATTTATTCAGTTCACTTGTTCATGACAAACACTTTAGATCCTGATCAGATGGCTTCCTGATCTTAATAAATATTGTTTGCAAAGGTAGGGTTGACTTGTCCACACCACGCCCGTTCATTTTATAGTGAGTGTTTGCCACTACGTTGCATCGACGTTACTTAGACGTTACCGGCACACTGAGCGCCCGGTGTACACCATGCAGCACATTCTATTTCTCCAAGCCCCGATGGGCGGGGGCGGATCATTTGTTTGTTGGATGTGAGATTTAACGTCCCAACCAACACCATGTAGGTCATTTTGGAGGCGTTGCTTCTAATTTTGTGGGACTTTAACCCGGCGACATTGAGATGAAATGACAACTCAAGTCCTGCCGACCAATGAAACCAAAAGGCTTATATGCATTGGACGGTCTCAATCAGTGAGTAATATTGTGTCCTGTCCCTAAGAAAGGGAGGAAAGAGATAGAAGAGATAGCAGAGATGAAAATGAGAGGAGTAAGAGGAAAACGAATGGAAGTTGGAAGTGTAGAAACAGAAGAAATAACATCATCAGAAGAAAAAATATCATCCCCTCTCTTCCATTATGTTAACCAACTGTAAGCCAATATCAGATGGACGCCCAAGTGACGCAAGACACACGTCACCTTTGCCCCCCCCCCCCCCCCCGCCCCCCGCCCCCCCACCCCCCACCCCCCCCACACACACACACACCACTCCCCACCAACCTCTCATGGGCTTTACAAATTAGATATTTCATTTAAACAAGCAGAGAACATTGCTAAACAGTGAAACAAAAATGGAAACAATATGTGATTTAAAACTATAGGTGTCATGTGTTCACACAAAATACAGACTCTATATAGCCATTTTATAGTCCCCGGCCATCGCGGCTTGGACAAATAGATTGGCTGCATGATGCTTCCATCCAGAGCAGAAACTGCCTTCACATGAGTACTGGTAAACCGTTTAGAAGAACTAAATAAGTTCTGAAGTTAGATCCTTTGGAAGCAAAGAATGCACCAAATAAACGACTCGGTTTTATTGAGTCTGTTCATGACCAGTACTGAAATATGAAACACCGGCCACGCCATCTAGCACCGGCGTAAGCAGAACTCTATTTTCAAAATGATACTAAATGAACTCAATGATCCCAAAGGACCAAAACATATAATCTTCACTATGATGATGTACGGGGAGACGTTTTACGGCCTCCACACGTCACAACACCAGCTACAGTGAAAACAAATAAGTTCTAAAGTTAGATCCTTTGGAAGCAAGGAATGCACCAAATAAACGAAAATAGCAGACTGCTAAGGCCAAGTGGTGCGAGTCGGTGCGTCCTAGGCCCTATAGGTATCATAGGCATGAGATCTCAGCCTGTGGAAAAATCGAACAAAAATGGAAGTAAAGTCTCAAAAATGTCCTAAATAGTGTTGCAGAGCACGTAAAACATCAAATCAAACAAACACTAGCCATAACGGTGAGAGTCTAAATGATTAGGCAGCAGAGGCCCGTTCCATTTTAAAATATTTTGAACATCTCCAGGTGGCCTTTCTAACGCTAATAGAATGACTACAAATAGCCATTTTAACGTTTTCTGGCTATTTGCAATTGACAGTAAATAGCCATTTTAACGTTATTTTGGCTATTTGCAGTTGACTGCAAATAGCAGTTTTAATGTTTTTTGGCTATTTGCAGTTGACTGCAAATAGCCATTTCAACGTTTTTTGGCTAATTAGCCACTCCGAAAATATAATCGGTTCGCCGCTATAAAATTGTCTAAGGCTCACCGATTATATTTTATTATTTAAGACACTAACCATGTATTTACTATATATCAACTCTTAATATGATGTCGTGTCCATAGAGGATCTGACATGAGTGTCCATTTATTATTGAATTTGTACATTTATTAAACAAGTTGAGGAAAAGGGATAAAATGCGAGGCACCCCTGTAAACCCCGTTGTTCCCTACATAAAATCGGAATAAAAATAGTGTTCAATAACCGCACGTACATGTATTGGCGTGGTGGAAAAAAAGAAACTAAGGTAATGCTGGGTTCTGTCACAAAGCAACATATCAAAGCTCTGAAAATCATAGAGTGGGGCGAACCCTTGAATTCCAGTTTTTAAGCGAAAAGTATAGACTCTGACCAAACGCTGCGTTCTGCGGCGTCTCCTCATTAAATCCATGTACAGTTAGCAAACAGAGTAGACTCTGGTCAAAATACGATAAAATTAACGATCCTTTTTTATTTATTATTATAAATTAATTACCTGGATTTCCTACAAATCAGTGATAGTCACGTGGGCTTAAGCACTGAAAAGCTTCTATGCTTAATCGACCCAATAACACAATGATAAAGCACATTTCCTATTCCTGTAATGAATACCCTTGATTTACAAAGGTTAATCATTGCATTATTTTGTTCAAAATACATTTTTGTATAGATTGTGACATTCGTGAAAAACGTCTCAATGATGCGGTTTTAACCCATTTAGTACCAGAAACCCCAAAACGGGTACCCTGGCAAACAGTGCAGGCCCAGATCAGACGCCGCAAAACGCGGCGTCTGATTTGGGCCTGCACTGTTTGCATAAAGTTTAGCCATATTCCTAATCAATTTTGAAGAAAACACCCCTGACACCCTTAAATTTTGAAATGGACTCCTGCTATATATAAGGAGGAAGATTCCATTTGGTACAAAAAGGGTTAACATGCATCAGCAATCTAGGTTTGCACCATATCACATTACGAAAAAAAGACGTCTATACTAATACTTTGTAAATTTTACCGCAAAAAAAAAAACACGAATATTTTCAGATGAAAAAATTGTTATATTGTTCATATTTCTGCTCAAAATATAGATTGTCGGTACCCACAATCTATATTTAAGAGCAGAAATAAGAAAGCAATTAGAATAAATATGCATACCCCTGGAAACCCCTGTTTTCTCTATATAAAGTAGGGTTTAGAGGGCTGTTCATTTCACGGACTTGTTCACGTAATGGTATACAGGGATGATCTCACATGAGTGCCTTAGTTAAACGAGTTGAGGAAAAGAGATAAAATGCGAGGCTTTGTCGAGCATTTTATCCATTTTCCTCAACGAGTTTAATAAATTTAATAATACATCAATACGAATGCAAGATTCTACTTATCACATGACATTTAAAACGCATTTTATCCAATATTTTTAAACAAAATTGTAAATATTACGCCATAATAAAACGCAACGTCGTTAATAACGCCGTACGTGTAACGTTAAGGGACGTATCTAACTGTTACCGAATTCATTACATAGAGGAACTTACACGAGTGGTCATTTGATATGAAATTTATGAAACGAGCCTTCGGCGAGTTTCATAAATTTCATATCAAATGACCACGAGTGTAAGATTCTGTTTATCATATGACCACTTTAAATTGGATTTCATCGCCTTTAAATTTGACAAATTTTCCACAAAATATTGCATTGTTGACATGGACGTCGTCATGACGTTACTTAATCCCGCCAAAGTGTTATTACACGTGTGGTCATACGATTTTTATTACACGACGTTATCCACTGATTATCAACGACGTCATATGATAAATGACGTTATTACATTCTCAGACGCGCGGTTATATGATAAAAGACAATCATGAATATCATTTTTTTATCAGTAAGTTGTCGTTTGGACCAATGAACGCAGAGTGAATAGATTACAAGATTTCACAACGGTGTGCTTATTAACTATCCTACTGCATATAAACCAGAGGACCAGTGGTCCTGAACCGCCCACCTGTCTGGTGACAATTTTCCTACTTAGATCAGCAGAAAATGTCATTTACCCTGCTCATAAATTTTAAAATGCCATCTCAATATTTGTTGGCATTTTAAAACTTATGAGCAGGGTAAATTTCATGCTGAAGTGAGTTGAGCGTGAAAAAAGTTTTATAACCTCGGTGCCTGGCTCACAGAAAGGGAAAATATGAGGAACTGTCCATTGGGCATAAATGGTATACTGTATACAGAAACAAATGAAACAAAAAGAAAACTTGTTCCAACTCGGACGGACGACGGACCATGGCTATACTATAAGCTCACCTATGAGCCTAAAGGCTCAGGTGAGCTAAAAATCCATTATTTTCACTTTTTCCTATGCAAAAGCCTAAGTCAGCATATTTGACATTACTGTAAAATAGGTCAAGTTCAACCCAGGGTCACCATTTGAACAAATTATGATAGGCCCGAGTACCATATGCTGCATGCCAAGTTTCAAGGCCATTGGCCTTACGGTTCTTGAGAAGAAGAATTTCGAAGTGTTTTTACCATATATGGGCGTGGTGGCCATCTCGGTCATGTGATCTAGACCATATTGGCAGCTTTTCATTTGTTCAACTCCAAAAGGCTCCATATTGAATTTCACTTCAATTGGATCGCCCCCGCCCATAGGGGCTTGAAGAAATATATGGGCTGCACGATGCTTCCACGCAGAGCTGAATCCGGCCCACACACTAGTACTGGTAAACCACTTAGAGGATCTAAGCCTGTCCAGGAACCGCGGTGCGAGGCGGACCGTCCATGCTAATGAACGCTATTGGTTTCATCGGGCGACAGGGCTTGAGATGTCATTTCATCTCAATGTCGGGTAAAAGTCCCACAAAATTGGAAGCAACGTCTCCAAAATGACCTTTACAGTGTTGACGGGGACGTTAAACCTCAAATCAAACAAACAAATCAATTGGCTCAGTAGTTTCTGAGAAAAAATGTTTGAAATATGGAACCTGCGTGACCTTGGTCTAAGGTCAATTAATGACCTTGACCTTTCTTACACATAGATCTTCATGTATTCAGCTACTTTACCTTATCTACTAATTTTGGTGACAGTGTCTTCAATGGTTTCCTAAAAATCCATTATTTTCACTTTTTCCCATGCAAAAGCCTAAGTCGGCAAATTTGACATTGCTGTAAAATAGGTCAAGGTCAACTCAGGGTCACCATTTGTACAAACTATGATGGGCCTGAGTACAATATGCTACATGCCAAGTTTCAAGGCCATTGGCCTTACGGTTCTGGAGGAGAAGAATTTTTAAGGCTTTTTACCATATATGGGCGTGACGGCCATTTTGGTCATGTGATCTAGACCGTATTGGCATTTTTTCATTTGTTCAACTCACAAAGGCTCCATATTAAATTTTACTTAAATTGGCTCAGCAGTTTTGGAGAAAAAAATGTTTGAAATATGGATCCTGAATGACCTTGGTCTAAGGCCAATGAATGACCTTGACCTTTCTGACCCATAGATCTTCATGTATTCAATTACTTTACCTGATCTACAAATTTTGTTGACACTGTCTTCAATGGTTTCCTATAAATCCATTATTTTCACTTTGCCCCATGCAAAAGCCTAAGTCGGAAAATTTGACATTGCTGTAAAATAGGTCAAGGTCAACCCAGGGTCACCATTTGTACAAACCATAATGGGCCCGAGTACCATATGCTACATGCCAAGTTTCAAAGCCACTGGCCTTATGGTTCTGGACAAGAAGATTTTTGAAGGCTTTTTACCATATATGGGCATGGCGGCCATCTTGGTCATGTGATCCAGACCCGCGAACAAGGCCAATGAATGACCTTGACCTTTCTGATCCATATACACTCATGTATTCAGTTACTTTACCTGATCTACAAATATTGGTGACACTGTCTTCAATGGTTTCCTATAAATCCATTATTTTCACTTTGCCCCATGCAAAAGCCTAAGTCGACAAATTTGACATTGCTGTAAAATAGGTCAAGGTCAACCCATGGTCACCATTTGTACAAACCATGATGGGCCCGAGTACCATATGCTACATGCCAAGTTTCAAGGACACTGGCCTTATGGTTCTGGAGAAGAAGATTTTTGAAGGCTTTTTACCATATATGGGCATGGCGGCCATCTTGGTCATGTGATCCAGACCCCGCGAACAAACTTTCGTTCCCCCATCCCACTGAGGCTCCATATGAAATTTGGCTTTGATTGGCCCTGCAGTATAGGAGAAGAAGATCTTTGAAAATGGTGGATGGACGGACGGACGACGGACGGACGGACGGACGGACCATGGCTATACTATAAGCTCACCTATGAGCCTTTAGGCTCAGGTGAGCTAAAAACAGATAACACAATGCTATATTCCAGGTACATATAAAATATCGCAAAATACATATTATTTACGAGGGTAGGCTGAAAAGTTCTGAGCCTAACCAAGATCTAATGGTTTGTCCATGCTGAAAGTGCCTTATTTTTCAACATAGTCTCCCTTCTTGTCCACACACTTCCTCCAGCGATGCTGGAGTCCTTGAATCCCAGTGGTATACAAGGTCTCATCTTGGTCCCTGAAAAACTCCTGCACAGCAGCTATCACCTCCTCGTCTGACCGATAATGCTGCCCAGCCAAGTGCTTTTTCATGTTTGGAAACATGAAATAATCTGATGGAGCTAGATCAGGTGAATACGGAGGGTGATCGACAAGTGTGAAGCCACAGTCATGCACAGCAGCCATTGCGACAACCGATTTATGAGCAGGCGCATTGTCCTGATGGAACAAGACCTTTTTTGTCAATTTTCCTGGTCGTTTAGCCTTAATTGCTTTTCGCAATTGTTTTAGCAGATCTGCATAATACTCCCCATTAATTGTTCTGCCCTTTTGAAGGTAATCTATAAATATTATACTTTGGCATACCAGAACACTGATGCCATCACCTTCCCTGCAGAGGATACGACCTTTGCCTTTTTAGGAGGGGGTGAGCCAGGATGCTTCCATTGCATGGATTGTCTTTTGGTCTCTGGCTCAAAGTGATGAACCCAACACTCATCCTGAGTGACAAAACGGTCAAGAAAACCATCTTGGTCTGCTTAAAAAAAGCCAAGTTGGCTTGTGACAGGTTCAGTCTAGTCATTTTTGGTCAGGCGTGGTACCCATCTGGCGGAAACCTTCGACATTCCTAATTCACTGTGTAGAATGTTCTCTACTCGTTCACGGGATATGCCAACAGTGTTAGCTAACTGATTCACAGTTAAACGCATGTCATACATCACGGCTCTGTGCACTTGGCTGATGGTTTCCTCAGTTGTTGCCGTTGTGGGTCGCCCACACCGGTCATCATCTTCAAGGCTGTCCTTGCCCATCTTAAAATTTGCTGCCCACCTTTTCACGGTTGCATACGAAGGAGCACCATCCCCTTATGTAACAACCATATCGGCATGAATGTCCTTAGGAGCTAATCCCTTTTTATGGAGGTACTTGATGACACCACGATGCCAGATTTTGTCCATTTTCTCAAAAACGTGCTACTATCAATTTTCAAAGTCTAGAATTTCTATGTTATTGCAGGTAAACTTGAACTCATTTGAGTCAAATGAAGTAATAAAGGTTTGGATTTAATGAATACAATTTCATGGCTGTTCGATGCCTGCTTCTTGGTCAGGCTCAGAACTTTTCAGCCTACCCTCTATGTTGTCCTATTTTTGCGCATCCAGATGCAAGAAAATGAACAATTTGCATACACCAGCGACCTGTATACAGCCAAAAGGTTGAAATCAAAACACGACATGCACTACACACAGACTAGCGAGTAGCTACTAGACTGGTTTTCAATGATGACACGTCTATGAAAGTGAGTGACAGGGGAGAAAGCGGAAACTAAATTGAAGTGTATAAACAGAATAAACAATCAACATTACCAGTCTAACCGTACCAGGCCTTGCCCAACTGTAAGAACACCCTCGCCTCACCCAACCATTCTATTGCGAAAAACACGCCTATACAAATACATTGAAAATTTTGACACCTAAAAAACGAAAATTTTAGACGAAAAATTGCGATATATTTTTGTTCTTTCTGCTCAAAATATAGATTGTGGGTAAACCTTATAACCGCATCACGGAGGTAACCCTCTTTATACCGACATTCGTTATAACGACAAAACTCGTTATAACGACAATTTGAATGAAATGACAACTTAGCTGAAGGCTTAGCCTCGGTCCCGAGCGGCATGGGCTTCCCTCGGGTCAGAAATGCACAAATCGAGTCCATAGTCATGAAGGGGTCTTGAAATGTAACACTCCAAGAAACAAATGTAATAGATATTTGTTAGAATCGCCTCACCGAGGCGATTCTAACAAATGTCTATAACATTTTTTCATGGAGAAATAATGGGGAAACAGACCTTTTATTACCTATCATACAGGTACTCATAACTGGGATTCTTTATAACGGCAAATTCTTTGTAACGGCACAATAATAGGGAACAAATATTGTCGTTATAACGAGGGTTCTCTGTATCACTGAGAAAAGGGAAAATAGAACTTGAAAGTTTGGCTATTCCACAGAATATGAGGGTGGAGAGGTGATTTGGAATTTTTTATATACTCGTACTTCTTCGTGAGCCCTCCTTTTATGCTTGGAATCTGGATCATGTACAGGGGTCACAGGATATATTATATTGCTGTCGTTGGCGAGGCGCCGCCGAGGTCGACGATATATATTTACGGGCCTCCGTGGCCTAGTGGATAAGAGCGCTGACTCTTAGTCATTAGGTCTCTCACCGCCGTAGGTTCGAGCCTCGCTCGGGCCACGTGTGAGACGCCAAGTTCTGCAACGGAAGGTCAGGTGGTTTTTCTCCGGGTACTCCGGTTTTCGCCCACCTCTGATTAACGATCGGCTCGATATGAGTGAAATAATCTTGAAAGGGCCGTAAAACCCAACCCCCCCCCCCAAAAAAAAAAAAAGTCGACGATATTAAGGGACAAGCCTGGGATCTGTTTTGAAGATTTTATATCTCTATGTACGTCGAAGTAGTTTACTGCATGTGCAGAGGAAATGTCATGGTCCGCGTGTAGTGAGTGAGTGTGTTTGAGTTTAGGTCCCACCAACAGCTAAGGTCATACGGAGACGGGACCTCGGTTTTAAAGACTCATCTGAAAGTCTGGAGAAGCCCGGGATCGAACCCACGATCCCTGGATTACGAGCGAGTAGCTCACCCACTACACCACGGGACCTTCTAAGTTCCGCGTATAATGACTGTCTGCAACGCATATATGCCTCGCCGAGGATATTGAAACAACTACTCGAGCTGAAGATCATTTGAGCTTAAGACAGCTTGAAGATATCACGACATTATTATTATTATTTTTTTCTTCTTTTTTGAAATGCGATAGCTATAATTGTGGCCTTTTACATTCTATATCTGTGTGCCGTCTCAGTCTACTCTAGTCCGTACTTACATGTACTTGTGTCCGTTCGAAGGTCCGTGCCTGTTTTTATTATTTGCACGTGCTTGACATCCAACTTGAAGTCTATATATCACTTAATTTTACTCTGGTTGTGTGAAAGGTGATCGGCTTGAGTTGCATCGCCGTAGCAGAGATGGCATTACGAAAACACGCCTATATAAATACATTGTAACCTTTATTTCAGAAAAAAATAAAATTTTTAGATGAAGAATTGTAATATTTTTCTTATTTCTACTCCAAATATAGATTGTGGGCACTCGTTAGAACCGCCTCATCGAGGAGTTTCTAACGAGTTACCAACAATCTACCAAATATAGACTGTGGGCACTCGTTAGAACCGCCTCACCGAGGCGGTTCTAACGAGTACTCACAATCTATATTTCAGAGCAGAAATAAAAATATAGGTTTACCCCTGAACCCCAGTTTTACTATATAAAAAAGGTTTAAAGGAGGGTCAGAATTATGTAGGCATGTTTTCGTGATGAAAATAAATCACATAGATCGTTTGTTTGGTTTGAAGTTTAACGTCCCCGTCAACACTATCAAATATCATTTTGGAGACTTGTGGAACTTTTATCCGACATTGAGATGGACCTGTTGCCCAATGAAACCAATAGGGGTTATATGCACGGACAGTCCGACTCACATCACTTTGCTGTGGCAGGCTTAGACCATCTAAGCGATTTACATGTACCAGTCCTCATTTGCGGTCGGTTCTAGCTCTGTGTGGAAGCACCATGCAGCCTAATCTATTTCTCCAAACCATGATGGTTTTGCCCTAAATCAGGTAGCAAACGGATCGTTTATAAAACACGAGTCACCTGGATGGGGCAGACAGGACATAATACAAATTTTCTAAAATATGGGAAGACACGAATGGAGTAAATCCACTTAAACGAGGGACGTGAAAGACAACTTGCGCGGCAAAACCAGTAGAACAAGTGCAGTAATGTGTGTAAGTTTTGTTTGTTTGATTTGAGGTTTAACGTCCCCGTCAACACTGTCAATGTCATTTTGGAGACGTTGCTTCCAATTTTATGGGACTTTTACCCGACCTTGAGATGAAATGACATTTCAAGCCCTGCCGCCAATGTGTGTTAGTACGCAACTGTAAAACGTACAGAAGGAGATGAATGAAGAAGATGAAATATTGCATTACAACAATATAGGGATCAACCATGGTTTTTCATGCATTAACATTTGCCGGATCCCGAGGAAGCTGTTTGAACATAAGGCCGCTAGGCCGAATGTTCAAATATCTTCCGAGGGATCCGGCAAATGTTAATGCAATGAAATAACCATGGATGATCGTTGTTCTTGCATATCTTACGAATCCGACAGCAAATTTTGACGAAAACGCCCAAAAGCTCCATATAAATTCCATATAAACTCTTCAAATGCGACAGGCAAACAAAAATGGCGGCCAGTTCAGAATGATGTTTACAATGACGTTGTCATGCAGTGACGTCATCATAGAACCCTAAAACGCTACGTTCGGGGCGATAACGTTTCGTCGCTAAGCGTAGCGTAAACAAAGCAAGGCCTGTCTTGTGATATCAAAAGCTCAAAATCCATGTTCAAACAGCACGCGAATTGCATGATTTGAACATGGTTTTTGCTGTTTGAGCACGGCTTTCGGTCCATTTGACAATGGCTTCAAACAGCCATGCGCATAGATATTTAGGCAAGAACACATCTTTGCGCTGAAATGGCGCCTTTCTTATCTCAAAAACCAGCATTTTTCAGATGAACATTACGAAAACACGCCTATACAAATACATTGTAACCTTTATCACCGAAAAAATGAAAATTTTAATATGAAAAATTGTGATATTTTTCTTATATCTGCTAAAATATAGATTGTGGGTGCTCGTTAGAACCGTCCCATCGAGGCGGTTCTAACGGGTATCCACAATCGATATTTAAGAGCAGAAAAAAGAAAAATAAGGTTTACCCCTGTAAACCTCAGTTTTACTATATAAAAGTGGGGTTCAAGGGGACCAAAATTATATAGGTGTGTTTTCGTGATGGATGTTCTATTTTATTCAATTTCTAGTCCAAACAAAGATTGTTGGTGCTCGTTAGAACCGCCTCAGTCAGGCGACTCTTACGAGTACCAACAATCATTTTTCTTAAGAACAGATAAGGAAAATAATGATTACCCCCCGTTAATCCCGTTTTTCTCTGTATAAAATGGGGTTAAGATAAAGAGTTTATTTGGTATTTCGATTGACTACTGTGAAATAATTCTAAGGCTTCCGAGTACAAAACGAGTGAGCGATAGCGAATGAGGTTTTTACACGAAAGCCTTAGAACATGAGTGAACTAAATTTCCGCGATCAATCAAAACAACAAATAAACTGAATATTACATTTCCATTCCGGTTTAACGTTTGAATTTTCAAATTCAACCATTCCGGTTTGCAACCAAAATAGTTCCGGACAGGGCATGAATTTCTGGAGGCGTGATTTAGTTTGAGATTCTGTCGCCATCTTGTTTTCATTTCAGTGCAAAAATCAGCCAGCGCTTGAAATACAGATGCAACAATTGATGCCGGCAAAGTATAACTGTATAATTTATCAAAAAATCATACTTTATCTTCGTGTTGCAGGTCTTTCCTAACAAAATGTCAAATGGACGCGAAAGTCTATGATTTTATAAGGTTTTCCGCCAAACGTCAACAGTTGTTATTGTTGTTACAAACAGCGTCAGCAAAAGTCGCCTAGCAATTAAGACGTCAAAACGTTCGAAATAAAATAATTCAAATTCACTAAGAAATCTCAATAAATCTCTACTGAAAATGTAATGCTTGTTAAAGTATTTAGTACATGGACGTGTAAACTTTAGCGTCTAGCCCAAGAGATGTGAAGACATAAAACATGTTCTATAAAAGGGTTATCCTTTGGAAGCAAGGAATACACCACAGAACTGAAAAAATATGGAGTGTACATGTTTTCTGGGCCAGACCAGCCAGCCTCGGCCAATTAGGCCTCATCAGTGACCCTCAGATATTTTCAAAATTCCACAATGGAATCAATGATCCCAAAGGACAAGAAAATATAATCTACACTATGATGTAGGGCAGGGAGACGTTTTACCGCCGCCACACATTCCAACACACCAGCTGTAGTGAAGTTAAATATGTTCTATAAAAGGGTTATCCTTTGGAAGCAAGGAATACACCACAGAACTGAAAAAATATGGAGTGTACATGTTTTCTGGGCCAGACCAGCCAGCCTCGGCCAATTAGGCCTCATCAGTGACCCTCAGATATTTTCAAAATTCCACAATGGAATCAATGATCCCAAAGGACAAGAAAATATAATCTACACTATGATGTAGGGCAGGGAGACGTTTTACCGCCGCCACACATTCCAACACACCAGCTGTAGTGAAGTTAAATATGTTCTATAAAAGGGTTATCCTTTGGAAGCAAGGAATACACCACAGAACTGAAAAAATATGGAGTGTACATGTTTTCTGGGCCAGACCAGCCAGCCTCGGCCAATTAGGCCTCATCAGTGACCCTCAGATATTTTCAAAATTCCACAATGGAATCAATGATCCCAAAGTACAAGAAAATATAATCTACACTATGATGTAGGGCAGGGAGACTTTTAACCGCCGCCACACATTCCCCAGACCAGCTGTAGTGAAGTTAAATATGTTCTATAAAAGACTGAAAATGAAGGTTTCTGCCCAATATATGAACATAGCTGTTTGAAGCTGTTCTTGCATTACGAAAACACGCCTAAACAAATACACTGTAAAATTTACCACCGAAAAAAGAGGCAATTTTAACATGACCAACGAGCAATTCAAATACTTTTACTTGATAAGCATTTGTGGTAGGTTTTAGTAAAATCATTACGAAAACATGCTTGTACAAATACATTGTAAATGTTACCGCCGACAAAACGTAAGTTTTAAGACGAAAATTGTGATATTTCTTATTTCTGCTCAAAATATACATTGTGGGTACCCGTTAGAACCGCCTCATCGAGGCGGTTCTAACGAGTAACACAATCTATTGAGGCAGTTCTAACGAGTACCAACAATCAATATTTTAGAGCAGAAATGAGAAAATAAGGTTTAAGTTTCACTATATAAAAGTGTTGTTCTAGGATATCAAAATTATATAGGCGTCTTTTCATGATGAATGGGCCAGAAACCATGTTCAGACAACAACAAAATCCATGTTCAAATCATGAATTTCACGTGCTGTTTGAACATGGGTTTTGAACTTTTGACAGCACAAGATGGGTTTTGGCTTGTTCACGTTACGTTGAACGACGTAACGTTGTCGCCCTAAACATAGGATTTTAAACTTATGATGCCGTCAGAACGTTATTGCAAAACTGAGGCCATTGTTAACAAGTGGTAAACTACCCGGTATGTTGGGTTTATGGTCGAATTTGAAGAGTTTATATGGAGGTTTGGGGCGCTTTCGTCAGACTTTGACGTTGGAATCGTGATTTATGCAAGAAGGTTAATTCATTGCAATGAAATTAACCGGGTCCCTCGGAAGATATTTGAGAACTCGGCTTGGCACTGACAGCTTCATGAATGCATAATGCATGATAAAAGCTTGGGTAATCCCTACACTTTTCTTTGAGTTTGACGCAGAGTGATGTTCACCCTTATCCTGCTGAATATATTAATAAAGCCACACCCACCAATCAAACTGCTAAATATAATGATTTCGTTGTGTTCAAAACCAATTTGACATACAATGCAGATCCTGATCAGATGGCCACTGTCGTCTCGTGTTTTAGTAACCAGACGCATTTGATATATAATAATTTAAGGTGTTTCTGGTAAACTTGGCGTATTGTAAATTCTCCTGCATGTCGGTGCATTCAATACCAGGGTAGACACATACTCAAAATGAAATTTCTGGTCATTACGAACACACGTCTAAACAAATACAGTGTACATTTTACCGCGGATAAAAACGAAAATTTTAACATGAAAAAAAATGCGATAGTTTTCTTATTTCTGCTCAAAACATAGTTAGAACCGCCTCATTGAGTTCTAACGAGTATCCACAAACTAAATTTCAGAGCAGAAATAAAGTTTACCCCTGCAAACCCCAGTTTTACTATACAATCAAAGCACTGAAAGTACTGATGGGTCGATTGTCACTGAGTGTACTGATTCCTTAGACTGAGACTTGAGACTATAAGTGTTTCGATATACCCTTAACTTTAAGTTTTTATAAAGCAAACCGTGTAGACCATGATAAATGCGTCTGATCTGGGTCAACACTGTCGGCAAAGTCCAACCCATGATTCCAGTCCAGAGTCTATAGATAACTAATAAGAATTACGCGTCAAAATTCTATAAATAACCGTTACCCGGATTCCCTACAATTCAATGATGGTACGTGGACTTTTGCACTGAAGACTTCTATGCGTTGTAACTTTGGGTCGATTAATAAACAATCCACCCCAAAACTGGGATAACAGGTACTATTGATAAGGACCATTGTCTCGAGTGGTGCGCTCTCTAGCGATACACGGCAGAATGTAACTTGCTATGCATCAGCTTCATTCCAACAGTAAATATGTGGTCATTCGGGTTACTTTGTTCTATTAGTTACAAAACAAAACTGTTAATCTCATCATGTCTCCATAACTGCTTGCTTTTGCTATTTTCCAGCTCGAAACCAATTTTCAAGAAATACGGCAGCATTCTATGTCAATCCATTTAAATAAATGATCAGTTATAACATGTGGAAATAAATAAACGTACTTAATATACGTATGCAAATGTGTGCCCATCGGGGCTTGAAGAAATAGATGGGCTGCGCGATGCTTCCACGCAGAGCTGAAACCTTCCACACATGAATACTGATAAACCGCTTAAAGGATCTAAGCCTGACCACGCAAAGTGGTGCGAGACGGACTGTCCAGGCATATAAACCCTATTGGTTTCATTTGGCGACAGTGTTTGAGATGCCATTTCATCACAATGTCGGGTAAAAGTCCCACAAAATTGGAAGCAACGTCTCCAAAATGACATATATACTGTTGACGGGGACGTAAAACCTCAAATCAAACAAACAAACAGAGTGGTTACACTCTTAAACGTCCACGTGAACGCTAAGCGAAATATACTAGTGCTCAGCTATGCAAAAATTTTATTTGTGCACGTTTACTTACGTAACTATGCAACTTGGAGCATGTGTACGGGGCTTAAACGTATCAAAATTCTCCGTCTCCTATCCCAACTTAGAACATTGAAATAGAACAAGTTGGCTGCTTTCAAAAAGCATCCAATAGGTTTGGTCTTGTCAGTCTGACTTGAGCCAGGTGATATCATTAGCTCACCTGAGCCGAAGGCTCATTGGTGAGCTTATAGGGTGGTCATGCTGTCTGTATGTCAACATTTTCGAACATCTTCTCCTCTGGAACCGCTGGGCCGATTGAAGCCAAATTTCATGTGGGGCCTCAGTGGGATGGGGGAACGAAAGTTTCTTCGCGGGGTCCAGGTCACATGACCAACATGGCCGCCATGCCCATATATGGTAAAAACCCTTCAAAAATCTTCTTCTCCGGAACCAGTGGGCCGATTGGCCTGAAACTTGGAATGTAGCATTGGGGACTCGGGCCCATCATATTTTGTTCAAATGATGACCTTTGGATGACCTTGACCAATTTTAGGCCAAGGTCAAATTTGGTCGCATAGACTTTTGTATGGGAAAAAGTCAATCCGTGTTTTTTTTTTTGGAAACTATTGCAGCCTGTGATCTGAAAATTAGTAGATGCAGTAAGCTAAATGGGTGGATGAAACCACATGAGTATTCAAGGTCAAGGTCATGCTTTGACCTTTGTTCAAGGTCATTCAGATATGAGAATTAAAACTTATTTTTATCAGAAACCACAAAGCCATTTGTAACGAAATTTCATATGAAATTTTTTTAGAAAAAGGTAATAATAATTAATCAATATGAATTTGGTCACGTGACCAATATGGCCACCATGCCCATATAAGGGAAAAACCCTTCAGAAATCTTCTTCTCCGGAACCATCGGGCCGATTGGTCTGAAACTTGGTATGTAGCATTAGGGACTCGGGTCCATCATATTTTGTTCAAATGATGACCCTTGGATGACCTTGACCAATTTTAGTCCAAGGTCAAATTTGGTCGCATAAACTTTTGTATGGGAAAAAGTTAAAACCGTGTATTTTTGGAAACTATTGCAGGTTGTGATCTGTAAATTAATAGATGCAGTAAGCTAAATGGGTGGATGAAATTACATGAGTATTCAAGGTCATGGTCATTTTTTGACCTTTGTTCAAGGTCATTGAGTTATGAGAATTAAAACTTATTTTTCTCGGAAACAACAAAGCCATTTGTAACGAAATTTCATATGAAAGTTTTTAAGAACATGGAATGACAATTAATCAATATGAATTTGGTCACATGACCAATATGGCCGCCATGCCTATATAAAGTAAAAACCCTTCAAAAATCTTCTTCTCCGGAACCATTGGGCCGATTGGCCTGAAACTTGGTATGTAGCATTGGGGACTCGGGCCCATCATATTTTGTTCAAATGATGACACTTGGATGACCTTGACCAATTTAAGTCCTAGGTCAAATTTGGTGGCTTAGACTTTTGTATGGGAAAAAGTCAAAACCTTGTATTTTTTGGAAACTATTACAGCCTGTGATCTGAAAATTAGTAGATGCAGTAAGCTAAATGGGTGAATGAATCTTCATGAGTATTCAAGGTCAAGGTCATTATTTGACCGTTGTTCAAGGTCATTCAGATATCAGAATTAAAACTTATTTTCTTAGAAACCATAAAGCCATTTGTAACAAAATTTCATATGAAAGTTTTTAAGAACAAGGAAATGACAATTAATCAATATGAATTTGGTCACATGACCAATATGGCCGTAATGCCCATATAAGGTAAAGCCCTTCAGTAATCTTCTTCTCCGGAACCAGTGGGTCGATTATCATGCAACTTTGTATGTAGCATTAGGGACTTGGGTCCATCAAATTTTTTCTCAAATTATGACCCTTGGATGACATTGACCAATTTTAGGCCAAGGTCAAATTTGGTTGCATAGACTTTTGTATGGGAAGAAGTCCAAATCGTGTATTTTTGGAAACTATTGCAGCCTTTGATCTGAAAATTAGTAGATGCAGTAAGCTAAATGGGTGGATGAATCTACATGAGTAGTCAAGGTCATTCTTTGACCTTTGTTCAAGGTCATTCAGTTATTGAGAATTAAAACTTATTTTTCTCAGAAACCACATAGCCATTTGTAATGAAATTTCATATGAAAGTTTTCAAGAACAAGGAACTGACAATTTATCAATATGAATTTGGTCACATGACCAATATGGCCGTCATGTCCATATAAGGTAAAAACCCTTCAGAAATCTTCTTCTCTGGAACCAGTGGGCCGATAATAATATAACTTGGTATGTGGCATTGGGAACTTGAGCCCATGATGATGACTCCTGAATGACCCTGACCTATTTTAGGTCAAGGTCAAAGTTTTTCGCATAGACTGTTGGATGGGGAAAAGTCAAAACTGTGTCTTTTTTGAAAATATTGCACCTGGTGATCTGAAAATCGGTAGATACAGTAAGCTAAATAAATGGATAAAATGACATGAGTATTCAAGGTCAAGGTCATTCTTTGATCTTGATTCAAGGTCATCCAGATATGAGAATTAAAACATATTTTTCTCAGAAACCACTGAGCCATTTGTAACAAAAATTTCATATGCAGCGTTGGGGGCTCAGGCTCATCACATATTATTCAAATGCTGACTTTCTGATACCTATTTTACGCCAAGGTCAAATTTGGTCACATAGATTTTGGGATGGGAAAAAGGTCAAAACCATGTTTTTTTCGGAAACTATTGCAGTCTCTGATCTGAAAATTGATAAATGCAGTTAGCTAAATGAGTGGATGAAACAACATGCGTATTCAAGGTCAAGGTCATTCCTTGACCTTGGCCTAAGGCCTTTCAGATATGAAGATTAAAATTTATTTTTAACCAGAACCTCTGTGCCGTTTGTGACCAAATTTTATACTAAGCTCGTAGAAACAAGTAAATGAAGATTTAAATACATGCGTTTGCTCAAATGACCAAAATGACCTTCACGCCCATATAAGGTAAACTTACTTCAGAAATCGTTTCCTCCAGAACCAGTGGGCCGATTTTCATTAAACTTGGTATGTAGCATTTGGGATTTGGGATTTGGGCCCACTATAGTTTCTTCAAATGATGACCCCTGGATGGCCATAACCTGTTTTACGCAAAGGTCAAATTTGGTTGCCTATACATTTGTATTGGAGAAAGTAAAAAAAATGTGTATTTTTTGGAAACTATTGCAACCTGTGATCTGAAAATTGGTAGATGCAATAAGCTAAATGAGTGGATAGAACTAAGGTCAATATTATTCTCTGACGTTGTCCCAAGGTCATTCAGATGAAATTAAAATTTATTTTTCATAGAAACCACTACTCCATTTGTAGCCAAATTTCACTTGAAAACTTATAGGAACAAACAAATGAAAATTTATTAATATGAATTTGGTCACATTACTAAAATGGCTGCCATGTCGATATACATGTATACCCTTCGGGTTTTTTTCTTCGAACCAATGGGCCCATTATCAAGTCACAAGACCGAGATTAATACTTGGTAAAAACCCTATAAAATCGTCTTCTCAGAAATGAAATGGCTCAATAAGCTCTCAGCACTCAGGTGAGCGGCTTAGGACCAATGGTCCTCTGGTTATCCCTTTTAATGCATTTTTTGAATGAAATAATAAACTTTAAACGTTCCAAGGCGGTTCTTCTGTCGCGGTATATTTTTGTTATGGTTTGTCTGAAGTTTGGAGGCCTTCATGCGGACTGAGCAAATTATTTGTCTAAATCGCTACGGAGGTAAGGATTGTGGCCACGTAAAATCGTTTTAAGCCCCCCCCCCCCCCCCCCAGTGGAATTCAATTCCGCTGGCCGTTCCGAGGCGGTTCTTCTGTCACGGTTAGTTTTTGTTATGGTTTGTCTTTGGATGTTTGTGTCGCTTATGTTATTTTATTTTGGATAGCCTATAGGCCATTTTATGGGAAAGTAACACCTCCATTTGGCTTTCCGCTTTTGATGTTTCCATTAGGGTCTGCTGTTTCAAGTTTGTGTGTCTTTCCATTTGGTGTCTCTGATGGGAGCTGTGGGTTGATTGTAGCGATTCCTGATCGTTGCCTCCACTTCTATTTTTAATACAAAACGTGTATATAAAATTTCGAAGTCTTTGACCTTGGTATCAGGAGGGGTACATGGCCAACTTTATCTGACATTAGCCCGATGACTTTCAACCGTGACAGTCGCACAAAAAGTCAATATTGGGTTGTCTCCCTTTGACTGAGGCCTATGATAAAAACCTATCGTGTACCTATCGTGTAATCAATATTGTGTTTTAATCCGGCTGTGTGTGAAAATTGCCCCGGGGATATTAAACGATAGATACGATGCGTGTTTTTGGTACCTTAAGAGAGAAAAATTCTCTTTTTGTCAAACGGTTAAAATTGAGCCTTTTTGTACTTAAAATATTATGGGTTCTATGGATTTTTTTTTCTGGAATGGGATATTCCACATTATCAAAAAAATATAAAAAAATAAACATTTATAGTTAACCCATTTAGTATCAGATTCCCCAAAACGGGTACCATTGCAAACAGTGCAGGCCCAGATCAGTCCTTTTTTCTTCAAATAAATGTTGATGGAAACACCACCTGACACCCCTAAATTTTGAAATGGACTACTGCTGTATATAAGGAGGAAGATTTAATTTGGTTCAAAAAGGGTTAATTCATGAGTCCATATAATAAAACCCCCTGTGAACCACTCTTTACATTATATACAGAAATGAGAGGTTTACAGGGGTTACAATTTGTGTTATCCGCACCAAGACATTGTATTTTTCATCATAAAAAAAATGTTTTTTTTTTTTTTTTAGATATAAATTAACATTTCGAAGATAAGAAAGAAAACATTGTCACACGGATATGTTTTCTTAATGCGTTTTCAGTTTTGTTTGATTTGAGGCTTAACGTCCCCGTCAACACTTTATAGGTCATTTTGCGGACCGGTTGCTTCCAATTTTCAGGGACTTTTATCCGACAGACTGTGGTTTGTTGGAACATACATATATATTTTTCTATTACTTTTGCCCCAAACGTATCTTGTGGGTATTCGTTAGAAGAGAGCTGGTTCTAAAAAGATCCACAACCTATATTTAAAGTAGTAATAAACTATGACACATTTTAATAACCGTTTTATGCAAACTAAAGAATGCATTATTTCACACGGATGTGTTATCATAATGGTCACAATGATCATTCAATATTTTGACAAACCAATGTAAGATAATTCTCACTTAGACTGTTTGAAATTAACTGTGACTATTCAAAAATTAGCTTTGTATTACTCTTTATTTACCTGTAACCTTTTTAATTATCTATAATAACATACTGCAAATTCAAACATCAAATATTTATTCTGGTGATTGTTAATGTGTTTGATTCGAGGTTTAACGGCCTCGGTGGCTCAGTCGGATGCGCGTCTGACTGGTGATCAGGAGGACGCGGGTTCGATACCTGCCGGGGTCCATGTCGAACTTTAACGGACATCCAGCTAACTGCAGTCGGTTAAAGTAAATACATAGATTTATATAGGAAATTGATAATTATTTCCCTATAAAATAAAAAGTAATAGCAATATCTTTTCTGTGCCAGCGGTTCATGATTCTGCATTCTTTTACGAATGCAAACATGTATTTTTCATCAAGTTTTATCAACAACTTTTTGGTCCTTTTTACATATAATTGGAGGCACCCTCTAAATGTATAGAATATATAGTAAAACTACTGAATGAAGCGACAAAAACTGATGAATATATTGTCATAACTTTTTTGTAAGTCGTTTTTTTATTCTGTGCAAGCGGGAGTATGTTGGCAAATGTATTGCGAACACGTCCATATAAATTTTGTAAAATAGAAATGAGAATAATTTGGTCCTTTTTGAAAATGAAATACACTACCCTCCTTTTCTATTTCCAGTTTACCTTGGTAACCAGCAGTCAGCGGTTGTTACGAAGGTAAACAATAACAAAGAATATATTACGCCTACGACGTGCTTCTTGAACTGTATGGTTGTTCGGGATTTTTATTTATTTATTTATTTATTTATTTATTTAGATGTATTCTCAAATGTGAATGTTTTCGAAAACAAAGACTTAATTACGCCTACGATATGCTGCTTAATTATCAGTTTGAAATGGAATAATGTGTTTGTTACTTTGGTTTGACCATCATAAAACACGCTGCATAATTTTGACCCCCTTAAACCCCACTTTTATGTTGCAAAACAGGGTTACTTATTTTACTTTTGGTCCTTTGAGATCAGCGTAAATATTCTGAGAAATCAGAAATAAATTATTGGTTTAGACTCATATTCTAGACAGGTTTTTAATTATTTGGACCCCATTTTGATTTATATCAGTCATTGAATCGACTGCCTTTTCGAAATTCGCAAAATTGCAGTATGTTTCCTCTCTGGCTTTCGTTGCCGGATCATTACAGGGTCACTGATGAGGCTTTATTAGCCGAAACTACGTAGTATGACCCATCTTCTTTCTTATGAATGTTTTCATTGCTCTTAAAAGAACTCATTTTTGATTTTTATTTACAGTTGTACACATTTTTTTCTGCTTAAAAACATACATTGTGGGTAGCCGTTTGCAACGCCGAGAGGGTTCTAACGAGTACCCACAAACTATGTTTTGTGCCCGTTTGACCGCCTCGTCGAGGCGGTTCTGGTGAGTATCCACAAACTTTGTTTTGAGCAGAAATTAGAAAATAACGTATGTTTTAACTGATGATTTTCATTTTTAATGATTTTGTTTGTTTGTTTGACTCTTTGTTTGTGATGGATTTCACGGCCCAGTCAACACTATTTAGATCATGTTTAGTTAACCTAGCTACACTAATCCTGGGCATGCTTTTACGTAGGCGGTTAACCAGTAGAGTGAACATTCTTCCTCCAGAAACTGTCAACTGCCTTTCTTGAATCATTTTAGTGATAAAATTTTCAATGTACATGTGTATTTGAATAGGCCTGGTTTTGTAATTGTTTAGTTTCATTAAGTGACGTTCTGTTCTAACTAAATGTGGCTCCAAATTGTATTAAATTATATTGAAGTAGATTTGCCGACAGGGGCCAGAAAAGACAGATAATTTTATTGTTCTGAAAACTGTGAAGATTATGCAATGTTTTACAGACCTGTCACTTACTGCTCAAAACATTATCTCGTTTACACCTAGTCAAACTGAAATCTAGTCAGAATGCTTTACAGATCATGATATTAACATTAAAACCGCGCCAACCTAAAGACTACTAAAGGCTAGATTCTGTTAGGCCTTTACATTTGGAGAAATGGACATTAAAAACCTGTCTTGGAGTGGATAAATATTTATTAAGAAAGGACAAAGATCTCTCTCATGCACGTAATTGTAAGACAAACAGCTTTTTCTGGATTTATTTTGACCCCCTTAAACCTTCTTTTATATAGTAAAACTGGGATATATATTTTCTTATTTCTGCTCAAAAACCTTGATTGTGATAACTCGCTAGAACCACCTCGCTGAGGTGGTTCTACTATGTAGCCAAAATCTATGCTTTGAGCAGAAATATAAAAAATATCAGTTTTTATCCGCAAATTTTCATGACCCCACTATTATTAAGTAAAACTTTTTACAGGGTTTTACAGGGGTAAACATGAAGAATACCATTTTTTTCTGTGGAAAATTTTAGTGGATTTTTTTTTTCAATATATTTGAATAGGCGTGTTTTCAAAATATTTCTAATATTATTTCTAAAATAAAGATTGTGGGTATTTGTGATAAAAATATACTAATCAAAGTCAAAAAATGATGATAATGAAAATAATAATAATAAAAATAATAATAGCAAGAATAATAATTCAGTCTGTTTTTTTTTTGTTTTGTTTTTTTTGTAATCGCCTCCCTCTCTGTCTCACTTTAAGCTCGGACCCATCAGATTTACTTAATACTTTGATTTGATTATAAAGAGATAAAGGCAAAATCAATAATGTTTTTCGAGAAAATGACCTTGGCGTAACAAACCAATAATTATATTAATCCCTGTTAACCCTTTTTGTACCAAATGGAATGTTCCTCCTTATATATAGTACAAGTCCATTTCATGATTTAGGGGGGTCAGGTTGTGTTTTCTTCAAAATTCATTTGGAAAATGGCTGAACTTTTAGCAAACATTGTAGGCCCTGATCAGGCGCCGCGTTCTGCGGCGTCTGATCTGGGCCTGCACTGTTTGCCAGGGTACCTGTTTTGGGGGTTTCCGGTAATAAATGGGTTAAACACCGCGTTACATCGCGAAGTCACGGGTGAACATCATTGGAAAGGTAAACTGAGGACCGCCCGAGGCATTAAGTACATAAGAATATCACCTATTAAATGAATAGACAGCAATCAACTACGTTGTTTTTCTAGCATTGATTTATATTATCCTGGTGCTCTTGCCAAACGCGAATCGGATAGAGGAATACGAACGTGTGCAGTCTGATCTGAGTCATTGGACTGTCAAAGCAAGCAAAATCTAAATCATGGGTTCCGGCTCAATATTATGACCTTATTGTGTGCAATAAACAAAGACTGGGATCAGTTTGCGAATACACGCAGTCTGGTCCGAGTCTGTTTAATTCGCCTGAGGGGAGATGAGATTCTGCTACATACAGAGACCCGATGAATAATTTCACACAGATTGCGTCTTCGATTGATCGGCTGAATATGATTTAATGAAATAGCAACATGAACAAAAGATTCCAGGACAAAATCCCCCCCGGACATAATCCCCTGGACATAATCCCCCAGACAAAATCCCCCCTTTTTGTAAAGGCGGACACCCCCCCCCAACATTTGTTCAGGTGGACAAAATCCCCCCTGGACAAAATCCCCCCGGACATAGTCATCCTGCTGTTTATAAAGGTGGACAGTATCCCGCACACCTCCACATGCACAATTGCTGGTTTTTGAAAATCAGTTTGTCGTTTTGAAAACTTCAGATTCCATATCCGATTTGGTGCAGTAATATCAAAGCTATATTGGTGCTCATGGAGAAATTATTGCCCGTCAAAACTGTATAGGTCAATTTGGAGACGTTGCATGTAAGATCAAAGTAAAAAGGACATACTAATATTAACTTTTTGTAATTGTACATGTGTTCTTTGGGGTTTTATGGACCTCTCAACCCATTAGGATTATGTCAGGCATGATCAGTTAAATTGACGTATTCCCATAACAGATTCCAATATTTTTCATATTTCTGCGCAAAAACATAGATTGTGGGTAGTGGAAGGATAATTAACTAGAACAATTTAGAGCAAGGGTGATTTTTTTCCGCGGGGGGGGGGGGGGGGGGATTTTGTCCAACCCGACATACAGCGAGGGGGATTTGGTCTGGGGGGATTTTGTCCGAGGGGGATTCTGTCCGCCTTTACAAAAAAAGGGGGGGGGGATTTTGTCCGGGGGGTGTTATATCCGGTGGGATTTTGTCCGCTACCGAACAATACCATCTTCCAAGCTCTGGGAATCAGTAGCAGAAGACACTCTCAAATATTTTTTTCTTAATTTCCAACGCGAATAAGGCTTGACATTTCACGTGAATCGTTTGCTGCAGACGATTCACAAGTGGTATGAAACATCATTTGGGCTTAGAATTAACAACCAAAAATATTTTTAAAAAAAAAAAAAAAAAAAAAAAACATTGATAATTAGATCATTTTCGTCGGACTAGTCATGTTGTGTTTGACAACTTTGCGTTTCTTGAGCATACGCTACTGATCGTTTTATTTTTTATTTTATTTTATTTTATCTTATTTTGTATATTATTTCATTTCAGCAATTCTTGAAAATTTATGTTGCACATTATAAAATGTTCAAAACCTTGTTGCATTTTACACTGTTGGCTTGTACATTTATGTATTTCAGACTGATTTATGTCGCTAAATACAATTGATATATTTGACACTGGAAGATACTATTTGTAATCATATATAATACATGATCTATGTTTATTCTTTTTCATTCAATTGTTTTTTTTTTTTTTTTTTTTGTTTTTTTTCAAGATACACCATAACACAACCTCCACTTTCTTAAATTAAAACAGTCACCTATATAGTACATAAAAAGCGGTCCTAAAAATGTACTATTTACAATCTGCCTGAGGCAATTTGCACAGGAGGTAGTCGAGTCCTTGGGGAGATAACCATTTATTTTCTGTCTCGTTCGCGTTAATTCCCTTGATTTTCAGCACAGCTGAGAAATGTGATGTCCGTATAAGTCCGGTATGGGTCGGCATCTCTTTTGGGTAGATATTGATCATGGAATCTTTTCTACGGCCATTCTCTCCCTTCCGCTGATTCAAGCAGGGCAGTTGTCAGACGTGCACTCTACTAAATAACTGCTTACGTATAAGCTTGTCCTAAAAAAGTGTGGATAGGTAAACTGGGCCATTAAACTCCAATACAAACAAACAAAAACACAGTATACATGTGAATTCGATTCAAGATATAATAACTATAATAATAATAATAAAGACAACTAGTACTCATTATATAAATAGCACCAATACTTCCGCTGCACGACAACTCACCGACAGACAACTCACCGACACGGCCCAAAAAAAAAACTCACCGACACCAAAAAACTCACCGACAAACCAACTCGCCGACAGCGACAACTCACCGACACGACAACTCACGAACAAAAGGGATTAATTTCTAGTCACATTGATTATATAATTCGGTTTGCCTGATGTATATAACGGGTCTTGGTTTTATATACACTTTCATTATTGAGAAAAATGGCGACATTTACGTTCATGAAATCTCAGAGAGGAAAAGACAAAATCGTCTTCGAGGGGTACATTTACAAGTTGGATCGAGAAAGAGGGGCAAAATTATACTGGCTTTGCCATCTGCCGGACTGCACTGGGCGAATAATAAAAGACTCTGATGACATAAAAACTACAAAACCACACAACCACAGCCCTGATTCTGCGAGTATTGAGGTACGTTTGTTCGTAATCCTTTGTACGTACATATCTATTCGAATCGGGTTAAGCGTGTTTGGGTTATTTCCCTTACTATGAAATTACAAAATTTGTTCATTTATGTTTGGGTTGTTTCCCTTACTTGGACCAAACGTAAACAAACGTATTTTTTCAATTGTCTCCACATTTGCAGAACGTACTGAAGGGAAACACTTCCTTGACTATCTTGAGGGCTTGGCACATAACTTCACCTATCATATTTGAAGAACTATAAATACGGTGAAATATCAGTAAATTATGGTTAGAAATGGTTAGAAATATGTTGCTCCAGTCTGTCTATTTATTTTTCAATTACTAGAAAAAAAAACAAATAAAATTCCTTTTTATTAGGCATATTCTATTCTATTCA
The DNA here is from genome assembly GCA_963580285.1 of Lucinisca nassula. Classification (NCBI taxonomy): domain Eukaryota; kingdom Metazoa; phylum Mollusca; class Bivalvia; order Lucinida; family Lucinidae; genus Lucinisca; species Lucinisca nassula. Next base: position 16,199,625 of record OY757017.1, read on the forward strand.
CATTGTTTCCCAAAAGTTGTCGTTCCTGTTTGTAACAAAGATGGCGACCGTTCGGAGTTAAACTTATTTTGACTTGGAAAACCAAGTGTCGGTGAGTGTCGCTGAGTGTCGATGTAAGTGTCGGTGAGTTTCGTTGAGTTTTCATTATATAAAGTGGGGTTTAAGTGGTCTTCATTTTACGAACATGTTCACGTGATGCATAAATACATTAAAAAAAATAAAATCAGAATGAGCTGGTTCTAAATATTACCATCAATCAACGTATTGAGCAATAAATAAGTTTTAGATAAATAAATAAATCGTAAATAAATAAATTACGATAACACATCCGTGCGGCTTAGTAGGGTATTATTGATATCTAAAAAACAACAACACAAAAAAACAGTTATTTTGTTAATGAAAACTTATCGATACTCAAAACCGGTTCAAGAACATTTTTGCGTGGATATTGATCATGGGATCTTTTCTACGGTCATTCTCTCCCTTCCGCTGATTCAAGAAGGGAGTTATCAGACGTGACCTCTACTAATTATCCTCTTACGTATATTGTAACAGATTATCTTTACCCCCTGGGTAGCTTTACCCCTGGGGGTAAAGATATCCCGGGATATCTATACCCCCAACCTCGATATCTTGACCCCCGGGGTAAAGATATCCCGGCTGGGATATCTTTACCCCCGGGGGTAAAGCTAAACTGGCCAGGATATCTTTACCCCCACCCCAACGTTTGGGTATAAACTATTTCTTAATACCCAATTTCTTCTTATATGTAAGTGAAGCAAGATAGTGGACTCGATGTTTCACTATAACATTTTTGTTTCAATCATGACTCGGACTAAAGAACTACCCTTGGTAAGAAATACGACCATATTATAGAGGCAAATGATTATTTAATAACTTCTTCTTGTATATTTTATTATTCAAAATGTTGCTTATGACAATCTTTCATAATCTTGCATTATACCTGTCAGTTGTGAAATGGGTGGTGGTGGTGAGTGGAAAGGCGGGGGTAAAGCTAACCCGGCTGGGATATCTTTACCCCCGGGGGTAAAGCTAAACTGGCCAGGATATCTTTACCCCCACCCCAACTTTTGGGTATAAACTATTTTCTTAATGCCAAATTTCTTCTTATATGTAAGTGAAGCAAGATAGTGGACTCGATGTTTCACTTTAACATTTTTCGTTTCAATCATGACTCGGACTAATAGAACTACCCTTAGTAAGAAATATGACCATATTATAGAGGCAAATGATTATTTAATAACTTCTTTTTGTATATTTTCTTAATCAAAATGATGCTTATGACAATCTTTCATAATTTGCATTATCCCTGTCAGTTGTGAAATGGGTGGTGGTGGTGAGTGAAAAGGCGGGGGTAAAGCTAAACTGGCTGGGATATCTTTACCCCATCCCCACTTTTGTGTATAAACTATTTTCTTAATGCCCAATTTCTTCTTATATGTAAGTGAAGCAAGATAGTCAACTTGGTGTTTCACTTTGCCATTTTTCATTACAATCATGATTCAGACTAATAGAACTACCCTTAGTAAGAAATATGACCATATTAAAGAGGCAAATGAATATTTTAAAATTTCTTTTTGTATATTTTCTTATTCAAAATGTTGCTTATGACAATCTTTCATAATCTTGCATTATCCCTGTCAGTTGTGAAACGGGTGGTGGTGGTGGTGAGTGGAAAGGCGGGGCTAAAGATATCCAGGCTGGGATATCTTTACCCCCGGAGGTAAAGCTAAACTGGCCAGGATATCTTTACCCCCATCCACACTTTTGGGTATAAACTATTTTCTTGATGTTTCGCTTTAACATTTTTCGTTTCAATCATGACTCGGACTAATAGAACTACCCTTAGTAAGAAATATGACCATATTAAAGAGGCAAATGAATATTTTATAACATCCTCTTGTATATTTTCTTATTCAAAATGTTGCTTATGACAATCTTTCATAATCTTGCATTATCCCTGTCAGTTGTGAAATGGGTGGTGGTGGTGAGTGGAAAGGCGGGGTTAAAGATATGCCGGCTGGGATATCTTTACCCCCGGGGGTAAAGCTAAACTGGCCAGGATATCTTTACCCCCATCCACACTTTTGGGTATAAACTATTTTCTTAATGTCCAATTTCCTCTTATATGTAAGTGAAGCAAGATAGTGGACTCGATGATTCACTTTAACATTTTTCGTTTCAATCTTGACTCGGACTAATAGAACTACCCTTAGTAAGAAATATGACCATATTATAGAGGCAAATGATTATTTAATAACTTCTTTTTGTATATTTTCTTATTCAAAATGTTGCTTATGACAATCTTTCATAATCTTGCATTATCCTTGTCAGTTGTGAAATGGGTGGTGGATGTGAGTGGACAGTTAGGGGTGAAGATATCTCGGCTGGGATATCTTGCCACCAGGAGGTAAAGGTAAACAGGCCAGGATATCTTTACCCCCAACCCCACTTTTGGTATTAACTATTTTGTCAATGCCAAATTTGTTCTTATATTTAACTGATAGTAGACTCATAATCTTGCATTATCCCTGTCATTTGTGAGTGGTGGTGGTTGTGGTGTGTGGAAAGGCGGGGGTGAAGATATCCCGGCTGGGATATCTTTCCCCCAGGGGGTAAAGCTAAACTGGCCAGGATATCTTTAACCCCATCCCCACCTTTGGGTATAAACTGTTTTGTTAATGCCCAATTTCTTTTTTTTATATATGAAACTTAAGCAAGAAAGTGGACTCGATGTTTCATGTAAACATTTTTGTTTCAGTCATGACACTAATAGAACTACCCTTAGTAAAATATATACCTTATTATAGAGGCATATGACTGTTTAATAACTTCATTTTGTTTGTTTTCTTAGTCAACACCTTGCTTGTGACAATCTTTCATAATCTTGCATTATCCCTGTCAGTTGTGAGTGGGGGTGGTTGTGTTGGCGTGTGGCAAGGCGGGTGTGAAGATATTCCGGCTGGGATATCTTGCCCCTCCCCCGGGGGTAAAGCTAAACTGGCCAGGATATCTTTACCCCCATCCCCACTTTTTGGTATTTACTATTTTCTCAATGCCAAAATTGTTCTTATATTTAACTGAAGTAAGAAAGAGACTCAATGTTTCACTTTAACATTTTTAGTTTCAAGAATGACTCTGACTAGCATAAAAACCCTTAGTAAGAAATGTGACCATATTATAGAGGCAACTGACTATTTAACCCGGACATGCACATTTCTCAATAATGGAAGGTACATCTGATGTCCAATGGTTTATGGTTGACATTACGTTGCCACAAGCTAGCCTGCATGAATCAGGATTTCACACCTCTACCATTGCTCATGGGTGGGGGTAAAGATATCCCGGCTGCGATATCTTCACCCGGGGGGGGGGGGGGGGCAAAATATCTCGGCTGGGATACCTTCACCCCCACACTCCCAGTATTTACCCAAACAATCACACTTATACCATATAAGTTGCATGAATCAGTTTTTCACAACTTCTACCATTGCTCATCTGTGGGGTTGCAGATATTACGGCTGGGATAGCGTGACCCCTCCCCCAAAATCCAAGCACACTTCTCAACAATGGAAGGTACTACTGATGTCCAATGGTCTATGGTTGACATAACATTACCACAAGCTAGCTTGCATAAATCAGGATTTCACACCTCTACCATTGCTCATGGGTGGGGGTGAAGATATCCCGGCCGGGATACCTTCACCCCCGGGGGGGGGGGGGCAAAATATCCTGGCTGGGGTAGCTTGACCCCCACCCTACCTTCATTTCAAAAAACACAAACAAGCACACTTATACTATATAGCGTGCATGAATCAGTTTTTCACAACTTCTACAATTGCGCATAGGTGGGGGGTGAAGATAGAGTGACCGCACCACACCCCAAATCCAAAACCCAAACAAGCACACTTCTCAACAATGAAGGTACTACTGATGTCCAATGGTCTGTGGTTGACATAACATCATCACAATCTAGCTTGCATGAATCTGGATTTATTAAATAATCATTTGCCTCTATAATATGGTCATATTTCTTACTAAGGGTAGTTCTATTAGTCCGAGTCATGATTGAAACGAAAAATGTTAAACTGAAACATCGAGTCCATTATCTTGTGGATGGGGGTAAAGATATCCTGGCCAGTTTAGCTTTACCCCCGGGGGTAAAGATTCCCAGCTGGGATATCTTTACCCCCGCCTTTCCACTCACCACCACCACCCATTTCACAACTGACAGGGATAATGCAAGATTATGAAAGATTGTCATCAGCAACATCAGAAACGAAAAATGTTAAACTGAAACATCGAGTCCATTATCTTGTGGATGGGGGTAAAGATATCCTGGCCAGTTTAGCTTTACCCCCGGGGGTAAAGATTCCCAGCTGGGATATCTTTACCCCCCGCCTTTCCACTCACCACCACCACCCATTTCACAACTGACAGGGATAATGCAAGATTATGAAAGATTGTCATCAGCAACATTTTGAATAAGAACATATACAAAAAGAAGTTATTAAATAATCATTTGCCTCTATAATATGGTCATATTTCTTACAAAGGGTAGTTCTATTAGTCCGAGTCATGATTGAAACGAAAAATGTTAAACTGAAACATCGAGTCCACTATCTTGTGGATGGGGGTAAAGATATCCTGGCCAGTTTAGCTTTACCCCCGGGGGTAAAAATTCCCAGCTGGGATATCTTTACCCCCGCCTTTCCACTCACCACCACCACCCATTTCACAACTGACAGGGATAATGCAAGATTATGAAAGATTGTCATAAGCATCATTTTGAATAAGAAAATATACAAAAAGAAGTTATCAAATAATCATTTGCCTCTATAATATGGTCATATTTCTTACTAAGGGTAGTTCTATTAGTCCGAGTCATGATTGGAAACGAAAAATGTTGAAGTGAAACATCGAGTCCATTATCTTGATTCACTTACATATAAGAAGAAATTGGGCATTAAGAAATAGTTTATACCCAAAAAGTTATCCTGGCCAATTTAGCTTTACCCCCGGGGGTAAAGATATCCCAGCCGATCACAGCCGGGATATCTTTACCCCCGCTTTCCACTCACCACCACCACCCATTTCACAACTGACAAGGATAATGCAAGAGTATGAAAGATTGTCATAAGCATCATTTTGAATTAGAAAATATGCAAAAAAGAAGTTATTAAATAATCATTTGCCTCTATAAAATGGTCATATTTCTTACTAAGGGTAGTTCTATTAGTCCGAGTCATGATTGAAACAAAAATGTTAAACTGAAACATCGAGTCCATTATCTTGTGGATGGGGGTAAAGATATCCTGGCCAGTTTAGCTTTACCTCCGGGGGTTAAGATTCCCAGCTGGGATATCTTTACCCCCGCCTTTCCACTCACCACCACCACCCATTTCACAACTGACAGGGATAATGCAAGATTATGAAAGATTGTGATAAGCAACATTTTGAATAAGAAAATATACAAAAAGAAGTTATTAAATAATCATTTGCCTCTATAATATGGTCATATTTCGTACTTAGGGTAGTTCTATTAGTCCGAGTCATGATTGAAACGAAAAATGTTAAACTGAAACATCGAGTCCACTATCTTGTGGATGGGGGTAAAGATATCCTGGGCAGTTTAGCTTTACCCCCGGGGGTAAAGATTCCCAGCTGGGATATCTTTACCCCCGCCTTTGCACTCACCACCACCACACATTTCACAACTGACAGGGAAAATGCAAGATTATGAAAGATTGTCATAAACAACATTTTGAATAAGAAAATATACAAAAAAGAATTTATTAAATAATCATTTGCCTCTATAATATGGTCATATTTCTTACTAAGGGTAGTTATATTAGTCCGAGTCATGATTGAAACGAATAATGTTAAACTGAAACATCGAGTCCACTATCTTGTGGATTTGGGTAAAGATATCCTGGCCAGTTTAGCTTTACCCCCGGCGGTAAAGATTCCCAGCTGGGATATCTTTACCCCCGCCTTTCCACTCACCACCACCACCAATTTCACAACTGACAGGGATAATGCAAGTTTATGAAAGATTGTCATAAGCATCATTTTGAATGAGAAAATATACAAAGAGAAGTTATTAAATAATCATTTGCCTCTATAATATGGTCCTATTTCTAACTAAGGGTAGTTCTGTTAGTCCAAGTCATGATTGAAAAGAAAAATGTTGAAGTGAAACATCGAGTCCACTATCTTGCTTCACTTACATATAAGAAGAAATTGGGCATTAAGAAATAGTTTATACCCAAAAGTTGGGGTGGGGGTAAAGTTATCCTAGCCAGTTTAGCTTTACCCCCGGGGGTAAAGATATCCCAGCCGGGATATCTTTACCCCCGCCTTTCCACTCACCACCACCACCCATTTCACAACTGACAGGGATAATGCAAGATTATGAAAGATTGTCATAAGCATCATTTTGAATAAGAAAATATACAAAAAGAAGTTATTAAATAATCATTTGCCTCTATAAAATGGTCATATTTCTTACTAAGGGTAGTTCTATTAGTCCGAGTCATGATTGAAACAAAAAATGTTAAAGTGAAACATCGAGTCCTCTATCTTGTTTCACTTACATATAAGAAGAAAATGGGCATTAAGAAAATAGTTTATACCCAAAAGATGAGGTTGGGGTAAAGATATCCTGGCCAGTTTAGCTTTACCCCAGCGAGTAAAGAAATCCCAGCCGGGATATCTTAAATTTACCCCCGCCTTTCCACTCACCACCACCACCCATTTCAAAACTGACAGGGATAATGAAAGATTAGGAAAGACTGTCCTAAGAATCATTTTGAATTAGAAAATATACAAAAAGAAGTTATTAAATAATCCTTTGCCTCTATAATATGGTCGTATTTCTTACCAAGGGTAGTTCTATTAGTCCGAGTCATGATTGAAATGAAAAATGTTAAAGGGAAACATCGAGTCCACTATCTTGCTTCACTTACATATAAGAAGAAATTGGGTATTAAGAAATAGTTTATACCCAAAAGTTGGGGTGGGGGTAAAGATATCCTGGCTAGTTTAGCTTTACCTCCGGGGGCAAAGATATCCCAGCCCGGATATCTTTACCCCAGCCTTTCCACTCACCACCACCACCCATTTCACAACTGACAGGGATAGTTGAGATTATGAAAGATTGTCATAAGCATCACTTTGTATAAGAAAATATACAAAAGGAGCTGAAACCGACCGAACTTTGAAGTATTGCTGAACCGCCTAGGAAGATCTTAGCCTGCCCAGAAAAAAGTGCTGCGAATCAGACTATTAATAAGGGTATGGATTTTATAGATTTGCCCAGTATCTTCCGTGAGAGATCGGTGCTTTTTTCCATTCCTGCTTATTTTCAAAATACTGAAACACCTATAATTTGCTATAAATATAACAAACCTGTTAGATCTATCATTTTTAATTTCAATAAACTTGTTTCAGATCTTGATATTGATACTAATACTCCTGATTCATGTGATTGTAAAAACTCAAAGTATTGCTATCCTGCTGCTGGTCATGTAATTACTGGCAATTTGAAAATTATTCCTGATTCTAGGATAAGGAATATAATTTCTAAAGGACCAAAATATCGGTTTCCTTCTAAAATTGATTTCAGTAAATGTAGAGATGAAATCGCTGCTTCCTTGAATGTATTCGGTAATAAATGGTGTAAGCGAGAGTATGTTGAGCATAAAGCCCTTAAGGACTGGAAACTTAGCATTTTAAAACTAGTGAATAAACGCATTTCTTTCTATTCTCAAAATACTAACTTATTACCTCCTAAGCCCAAGACGTCTTTACGTCATCTTAAACTAGGTATTCAAGAATTTCATAAGAAATTTGTTTTGGCCCCTGCAGATAAGGCCGCTAACAACGTCGTCGTTGTGTGACGGCTCCACTATGTTAACACGCTTAAGCAGGAGCTTGGTGGTACTAAGGCCTATGAACTTCAGCCTTTAGCTGAAGAGAGAGCTATAGTAGATAAACATGTTTGTCTTTCAGCCACCAAGTTTGCTGTGTGTGTTAACGAAGGCCAAGACAAGCTTCCTACGCTATACTGGTTACCAAAACTTCATAAAAAACCTTACAAAGCACGGTTTATTGCAAATTCTAGCTCTTGCACTACCACTGAACTTTCTAAATTATTAACTTCCTGTCTTACTGCTATTAAAACGCATGTAATTAAATATTGTGATAAAGTCTTTGAAAGATCAGGAAGAAATCTGTTTTGGTCTATAATAATTCGAATGAGGGTTTAAATAAATTGAAATCTTGACATTTTCGTGCTTCTAGTCTGTCTACCTACGATTTTTCCACTCTTTACACTACACTTCCTCATAATCTTATAAAAGAAAAGCTTAATGATTTAATTGAATGGGCTTTTCACACAGAAGATTCTCTCTATCTTGCATGTAATGTCAGAAATGCATTTTTCACTTCTAAAGAGCATAAGAATTATACACTTTGGTCATGTCAGAAAGTGTGTGATGCCCTCAACTTTCTACTTGACAATATTTATATTAGATTCGGTACTAAGTTATTTAGACAAATTGTGGGTATTCCGATGGGTACTAATTGCGCACCTCTTGTGGCTGATCTGTTCTTGTATTGTTAAGAAAGAGACTTCATTTTGTCGCTTTCCATTGATAACCAATCTGAAATTATTGAAGCTTTTAGCTCTACTTCTAGATATTTAGATGATTTATTAAATATTGATAATACCTATTTGATGGTTTGATCAGTCAGATTTACCCCCTAGAACTTCAGTTAAATAAAGCAAATTCTTCTGATACCGAGGCCCCGTTTTTGGATTTACATCTATCTATTGTAGATGGATTTGTTTCGTGCAAAATTTATGATAAACGCGATAACTTTGATTTTGAGATTGTAAATTTTCCTTTTTTGGATGGTGATGTTCCTCGTGCGCCATCCTATGGCGTTTATATTTCGCAATTAATTCGATTTGCTAGAGTGTAGTCATGTAACTGACTTCACCACCACCACCCATTTCACAACTGACAGGGATAATGCAAGATTATGAAAGATTGTGATAAGCAACATTTTGAATAAGAAAATATACAAAAAGAAGTTATTAAATAATCATTTGCCTCTATAATATGGTCATATTTCCTACTCAGGGTAGTTCTGTTAGTCCGAGTCATGATTGAAACGAAAAATGTTAAACTGAAACATCGAGTCCACTATCTTGTGGATGAGGGTAAAGATATCCTGGCCATTTTAGCTTTACCCCTGGGGGTAAAGATTCCCAGCTGGGATATCTTTACCCCCGCCTTTGCACTCACCACCACCACCAATTTCACAACTGACAGGGATAATGCAAGTTTATGAAAGGTTGTCATAAGCATCATTTTGAATGAGAAAATATACAAAGAGAAGTTATTAAATAATCATTTGCCTCTATAATATGGTCATATTTCTAACTAAGGGTAGTTCTGTTAGTCCGAGTCATGACTGAAAAGAAAAATGTTGAAGTGAAACATCGAGTCCACTATCTTGCTTCACTTACATATAAGAAGAAATTGGGCATTAAGAAATAGTTTATACCCAAAAGTTGGGGTGGGGGTAAAGTTATCCTGGCCAGTTTAGCTTTACCCCCGGGGGTAAAGCTATCCCAGCCGGGATATCTTTACCCCCGCCTTTCCACTCACCACCACCACCCATTTCACAACTGACAGGGATAATGCAAGATTATGAAAGATTGTCATAAGCATCATTTTGAATAAGAAAATATACAAAAAGAAGTTATTAAATAATCATTTGCCTCTATAAAATGGTCATATTTCTTACTAAGGGTAGTTCTATTAGTCCGAGTCATGATTGAAACAAAAAATGTTAAAGTGAAACATCGAGTCCTCTATCTTGTTTCACTTACATATAAGAAGAAAATGGGCTTTAAGAGAATAGTTTATACCCAAAAGATGAGGTGGGGGTAAAGATATCCTAGCCAGTTTAGCTTTACCCCAGCTAGTACAGAAATCCCAGCCGGGATATCTTAAATTTACCCCCGCCTTTCCACTCACCACCACCACCCATTTCAAAACTGACAGGGATAATGAAAGATTAGGAAAGATTGTCATAAGCATCATTTTGAATAAGAAAATATACAAAAAGAAGTTATTAAATAATCCTTTGCCTCTATAATATGGTCGTATTTCTTACCAAGGGTAGTTCTATTAGTCCGAGTCATGATTGAAATGAAAAATGTTAAAGTGAAACATCGAGTCCACTATCTTGCTTCACTTACATATAAGAAGAAATTGGGTATTAAGAAATAGTTTATACCCAAAAGTTGGGGTGGGGGTAAAGATATCCTAGCCAGTTTAGCTTTACCTCCGGGGGTAAAGATATCCCAGCCGGGATATCTTTACCCCCGCCTTTCCACTCGCCTCCACCACCAATTTCACAACTGACAGGGATAATTGAGATTATGAAAGATTGTCATAAGCATCACTTTGTATAAGAAAATATACAAAAGGAAGTTATTAAATAATCATTTGCCTCTATAATATGGTTATATTTCTTACTAAGGGTAGTTCTATTAGTCCGAGTCATGATTGAAACGAAAAATGTTAAAGTGAAACATCGAGTCCAATATCTTGCTTCACTTACATGTAAGAAGAAATTGGGGATTAAGAAAATGGTTTATACCCAAACGTTGGGGGCGAAGATATCCTGGCCAGTTCAGCTTTAACCCCGGGGGTAAAGATATCCCAGCCAGGATATCTTTACCCCCGCCTTTCCAGTCACCACCACCACCCATTTCACAACTGACAGGGATAATGCAAGATTATGAAAGATTGTCATAAGCAACATTTTGAATAAGAAAATATACAGAAAAAAGTTATTAAATAATCATTTGTCTCTATAATATGGTCATGTTTCTTACTAAGGGTAGTTCTATTAGTCCGAGTCATGATTGAAACTAAAAATGTTAAAGTGAAACATCGAGTCCACTATCTTGCTTCAGTTACATATAAGAAGAAATTGGGTATTAAGAAAATAGTTTATACCCAAAATTTGGGGTGGGGGTAAAGATATCCTGGCCAGTTTAGCTTTACCCCCGGGGGTAAAGATATCCCAGCCAGGATATCTTTACCCCCGGGGGTCAAGATATCCAGGGTGGGGGTAAAGATATCCCGGGATATCCTTACCCCCGGGGGTAAAGCTACCCAGGGGTCAAGATAAACTGTGACAATATGATTGCACTAGAAAAGTCTGGATAGGTTAACTGACCGGCTCAAAAATGACATAAAAAAGTGTCGACTGGGCCATTAAACTCCAATATAAACAAACAAAAGCCCAGTATACATGTAAATTCGATTCAAACGATAATAATAATAATAATAATAATAATAATAATAATAATAATAACATCAATTGGTACTCATTATCTAAATAGCACCAATACTCCATAGGAATAAAGAATGCACAGTAGTACCCATGACTCAATCTTTCCGGAAATAAGGTAATCCATTATACCTTGCACGCACGTCCACTTATCTTCGGGCTTCCTGACGGTCAGTAGCCGGAACAGAATACACATTACACGTGTCATAAAAGCGATTATTCTCTTCTGCTTAAATACCCGTGATATTTTCCCCTGAGTGTATAAAACGTTGCTTATGGGCACAGAATCGCCAAATTGAAATCTTTCTACCTATGTTTTTGTGTTTATTAAGTCAAAATCATGATCAAAACATAGGTTGTGTGTGCTCATTAGAACCACCTCGTTGAGGCGGTCCTACCGAGTACCCACAACCTATGTCTTGGAACAAGTTTTAAATAAATAAATCTTAACTAAATAAATTACGATAACACATCCTTGCGGCTTAGTAGGGTATTCTTGATATCTAAAAAAAAAAAAAAAACAAAAAAAAACAGTTTTGTTTGTTTGTAGGAGTTGAGGTTTAAAGTCCCCGTCAACACTGTATAGGTCATTTTGGAGACATTGCTTCCAATTTGTTGGACTTTTACTCGACATTGAGATGAAATGACATCGCAAGCCCAATCGACCAATGAAGCCAATAGGGTTTAAAGCATGGACGTGCAACTCGCACCGCTTTACCTGGGCAGGCTTTGATTCTCTAAGCCGTTTACCAGTACTCGTGTGCGGGTCGGTTTCAGCTCTGCTTGGAAGCATCACGCAGCCCATCTTTTTCTTAAAGCCCCGATGGACGGGAGCCTACTCTTAAAAACAGTTAATTTGTTAATGAAAACTTGTATTCAATCAAAACAATGTGCGAACAGCGAAATGTCAGAAATGCGAACAGCGAAATGTCAGATTAGCCTGCACATACGGCATCTTTCTTTCTTCCTTTCTTTGTTTCTTTCTTTCAATTGTAATATTATTACTAGCAATGTTTATTTAAATTGCTTAGTAAGTATAAAAATCTTAACGGGTCATTAAACATAAATAAATAAATAAACAAAAATAAATAAATAAGACGCAGATCAGAAACCGCAATTTAGAAGACGCAGATCAGACACCGCATTCTTAGATTGATTTACACTCCAAGGAGATGTCCAGGCGAAGATGTGTTCATTTCTGGGTCGGATTACACGCGTGTGTAGACGATAAAGCTTTTTATGAATACGCTCAAAATTTAATCGCAAAATGCCGCTATCAAATATTATTTTGAAATATTATAATTGCTATCAAAATGCACAATATTGTGAACACAATGCGTCTGATGCGGGCGTTGTTTTACAATATTAACAGAAAGTGAAAATTTTAGCCGTTAAAGTAGGGTACTGTCGTTGTTTTTCCAAAGTTTTGTATGCTTCATATAAGGAGTAAGGGTTGTTAATTTGAAAATACAAGTGCCGGCAGCTAATTAAATAAAAGTTCCACCTATTTGATATCTTTTTGAAGGTATTTAAACGGAAAATGAGACTTAAGCAGAACAGACTTGTCAAATTGAAAAATTAATAAGTTATATTTGTTTAAAAATTATTTTCCATTAAAGCGCCTGCTATTTCCAACAAGAGATTCTGTACAGGTAAGCCAAGAAGGTCAGCTCACAGTAAAAGGCTTAATCCTTTGCGCCAAAGGCATAAATGTAAATACTAGTTGCGGATGGGTAGTGATGAGTATTCTGTGGTAACTAACGCCATGGCAAGTATAAACTAAATGTAACTTACATATGATTACACGTGTATAGCACAAAACTTAACCAAACGAAAATGTAAACCGAATTTTTTAAAGGTCATAGCTCTGTTAATATTTGGTGGACAGTAATTCTCGAAACTTAAGGCACATCTTCAGATCTTAGCCTTACTACATACACATTTTAGGCTTGATCGGATAAAAACTGTATAGTAGGAGTTATACGGAAACGAAAAAAAAAAGTTTACGAACGGACGGACACCAACCCCATAACTTAATACGACCGTTTTTTTTTTTTTTTTTTTTGTTGTTGTTGTTGTTTTTCAAACGGGTATATAAAAAGATTTTTCCTAAGTCATCAGGCCTCCTATAGGGCCTAGGTTATCTATTTCATTTGTTGTTTACGACCCTGTTAGCACTGTATGAGTCGTTTTGAGACGATGCTTCCAATATGTCGCCCAATGAAACTAAATGGGTGAAATGCATGACTCGAGCCACTTTTCCTGGGCAGGCTTAGAACTTCTAGGCGATTTAACACTACTCATGTGCGGCCGGTATCAGCCCTGCGTGGAAGCATCATGCAACCCAATCTATTTCTTCAATCCCCGTTGGACGGGGGCCGATCAGACCTTGGGGCAATATATTGGACTGCATGAGCTGAAACCGACCGAACTTTGAAGTATTGCTGAACCGCCTAGGAAGATCTAAGCCTGCCCAGAAAAAAGTGCTGCGAATCAGACTATTAATAAGGGTATGGATTTTATAGATTTGCCCAGTATCTTCCGTGAGAGATCGGTGCTTTTTTCCATTCCTGCTTATTTTCAAAATACTGAAACACCTATAATTTGCTATAAATATAACAAACCTGTTAGATCTATCATTTTTAATTTCAATAAACTTGTTTCAGATCTTGATATTGATACTAATACTCCTGATTCATGTGATTGTAAAAACTCAAAGTATTGCTATCCTGCTGCTGGTCATGTAATTACTGGCAATTTGAAAATTATTCCTTATTCTAGGATAAGGAATATAATTTCTAAAGGACCGAAATATCGGTTTCCTTCTAAAATTGATTTCAGTAAATGTAGAGATGAAATCGCTGCTTCCTTGAATGAAATCGGTAATCGATGGTGTAAGCGAGAGTATGTTGAGCATAAAGCCCTTAAGGACTGGAAACTTAGCATTTTAAAACTAGTGAATAAACGCATTTCTTTCTATTCTCAAAATACTAACTTATTACCTCCTAAGCCCAAGACGTCTTTACGTCATCTTAAACTAGGTATTCAAGAATTTCATAAGAAATTTGTTTTGGCCCCTGCAGACAAGGCCGCTAACAACGTCGTCGTTGTGTGACGGCTCCACTATGTTAACACGCTTAAGCAGGAGCTTGGTGGTACTAAGGCCTATGAACTTCAGCCTTTAGCTGAAGAGAGAGCTATAGTAGATAAACATGTTTGTCTTTCAGCCACCAAGTTTGCTGTGTGTGTTAACGAAGGCCAAGACAAGCTTCCTACGCTATACTGGTTACCAAAACTTCATAAAAAACCTTACAAAGCACGGTTTATTGCAAATTCTAGCTCTTGCACTACCACTGAACTTTCTAAATTATTAACTTCCTGTCTTACTGCTATTAAAACGCATGTAATTAAATATTGTGATAAAGTCTTTGAAAGATCAGGAAGAAATCTGTTTTGGTCTATAAAAACTTCGAATGAGGTTTTAAATAAATTGAAATCTAGACATTTTCGTGCTTCTAGTCTGTCTACCTACGATTTTTCCACTCTTTACACTACACTTCCTCATAATCTTATAAAAGAAAAGCTTAATGATTTAATTGAATGGGCTTTTCACACAGAAGATACTCTCTATCTTGCATGTAATGTCAGAAATGCATTTTTCACTTCTAAAGAGCATAAGAATTATACACTTTGGTCATGTCAGAAAGTGTGTGATGCCCTCACCTTTCTACTTGACAATATTTATATTAGATTCGGTACTAAGTTATTCAGACAAATTGTGGGTATTCCGATGGGTACTAATTGCGCACCTCTTGTGGCTGATCTGTTCTTGTATTGTTATGAAAGAGACTTCATTTTGTCGCTTTCCATTGATAACCAATCCGAAATTATTGAAGCTTTTAGCTCTACTTCTAGATATTTAGATGATTTATTAAATATTTTTTGATGGTTTGATCAGTCAGATTTACCCCCTAGAACTTCAGTTAAATAAAGCAAATTCTTCTGATACCGAGGCCCCGTTTTTGGATTTACATCTATCTATTGTAGATGGATTTGTTTCGTGCAAAATTTATGATAAACGCGATAACTTTGATTTTGAGATTGTAAATTTTCCTTTTTTGGATGGTGATGTTCCTCGTGCGCCATCCTATGGCGTTTATATTTCGCAATTAATTCGATTTGCTAGAGTGTGTAGTCATGTAACTGACTTCAACACTCGTAATAAATTATTAGCGGCTAAACTCCTTAATCAGGGTTATCGGTACCATAAACTACGCAAAGCCTTTTCAAAATTTTATAGACGTCATTCTGATTTAATTTCAAAATTCAATATTGGACTTAAATCTCTTCTGCAACAAGGTCTATCGGAACCCGAATTTTATGGTGACTTAGTATATAAATTCAGAAAAATATATAACCGCAATGACTTCAGCACCCAATTTCGTAAAATCATTCTTCGATATAAAAAGATTGGGTACAACATGGATATTATACGACAGACTGCATGCATGGTAATTAACCCAATCACGGTTGGCAACTTTGCTTCCCTCTTTAATTGCACGCCGGTGGGTCAGGCCTCAGATTCTATGACGGCTCCAACGTAAAGGCTTATTGAAAATTAGAGAGATAATGTTGGTTGGTGCCTGATGCTCTGTCTCTGGTCGGGCTCTTCGGAGTCGAACTGTTGGTTTTCTTTTGCTCCAGCATTTCTGTGGTTTCTTGCTGTCGAGCCCTCACCGTTGTCTCACCTCTGTGGTTCTTTGATTTTTGTGTTCACGGAGATGTTGCACTGATGAGTTAGGAGGCCTTCATGCGGACTGAACAAATTATTTGTCTAAATCGCGACGGAAGTAAGGGCGAGGATTGTGGCCACGTAAAATCGATTTAAGCCCCCCATTGGAAATCTTCCACTGACCGTTCCAAGGCGGCTCTTCTGTGGCGATTTATTTATGTTGTTGTTGTTACTTACTGTGTGTATCACTTGTGTCTTTTGGTTTTGGATGGCCATATGGCCATTTTGTGGGAAAGTAACTGTCCTTATGGCCTTCCTTTGTTTAGGTTTCCATTATGGTCTGGTCGCTTAATGTTTGTATTTCTTTCCCTTTGGTGTCTTTTATGGGTGGAGTAAGTTAATTGTATCAATTCCTGATCATTGTTTTACTTCTACTTTGTATCTTAAACCTCGGCAGTTTCTTTGAGCGGTACCTCCGCAAAAACCTGAAATTTGCAATCCTTTTGTATATCTTTCTGGATCACAATATCACAGTGTGGGAGCGGAAGTGAACGGCCATTTGCGATTGAACATCACTTGCGATTTGTACAGTGGACGATCAGTCACTTGCGGTATGATATTTTGGCCGACACGGTAAGTAATTCCATTTTTGTTCTGCGAACATAACGCTTATATGCGATATATATGTATTGCTGGTAAGATGGATGTTTTTATCATATTCAAACCACAGAAACATGTTATTTTTTGGATGGCATGAGAAGAGCTAGATTGTTGATCACTTTGTTTATCGTAATGCCATAACCGGTTGACACAAGTGTAAATATGCATAAAACGTGTGTTAAGAAGCATTTCCTTTGTTATTTAGCATTTTAGTCTTCTAATATTATCACTGATTGAATACAAATCAAAGACATCTTCAAAAATCTAAATCAGACCGAAGGACTGTTAAAAGTATGACACAGGGGAAAGGAAACGCTGTTCAGGTCACTTGCTTTTGTAAGTATTTGGATTGTACAGGTCAATTGCGATTAGTTTGAACGGTCACTTGTCAGGTGATATTCTGAATAGGCTTAAGTCTTTCGCTTACTGGAACCTTTTTCCCCATCTCCACCCTACTAACTCATACTGTATTGATGTATCACAGCAGCTCCTCATTTCTGGCAAAAGAGAAAAGAGGAAAAAAATAATTAACTCCTGCCATTAGCCCCACTTTAACAGAAATTATTTGTTTGTTTATTTATTTATCTGTGGTCTCCCGCTTGTGGTTTCGCTTGTTGGGAATGCTATATGTCTTATTCGGAACCATGTCGATCAGACATTTTATTTGATTAGACCACAGGGCCAGTGGTATACTATGGAGTCACTGGTAGGCTGTTCAGATGATCAAACGATTTTTTTATGTGACACCAACGACAAGGTGAGTGTGGTCCGATTTCTGCACGACAATGCAGATATGCAACAACAAGCTCATAATAAGTCAAAGCTTTCACATAAAAAAGAGGCCAACGGGCAGAGCTCTGGCATAAAACAGCTATCACATTTGTACAAGCCCATATTTGCTGTCATATTTGTACATGCTATACAAACTATACATCAACAAACTCTCGACCACGATAGACCACTGCTTATCCTATAAGCTCGCCTAGAGCATTCGGCTCTGGTGAGCTAAAAAACTTGCCCTATCGTTAGCAAAATGTTGGGGTTACTTTTCAGTTAGTCTTCTATAAAGTGTTGGAAAGTTGTCTGCTTAACGTCTCCAACAGTTTTCCATTTGATATGATGTTACAAGCAAGTTGCACATGTGCCATTTTAAAGATGAAAAATAAAAATCTAAAATGAGATCCTTTAAGAGCAATGAAAACATTCATAAGAAAGAAGATGGGTCATACTTAGTAGTTTCGGCTAATAAAGCCTCATCAGTGACCCTGTAATGATCCGGCAACAAGAGCCAGAGGAAGCATACTGCACTTTTGCGAATTTCGAATAGGCAGTCGATTCAAAGACTGATATAAATCAAAATTGGGTCCAAATAATTAAAAACCTGTCTAGAATATGAGTCTAAACCAATAATTTATTTCTGATTTCTCAGAATATTCACGCTGATCTCAAAGGACCAAAAGTAAAATATAAACTGCACTATGGTTGATGTACGGGGAGACGTTTTACGGCCGCCACACGGCACAACACCAGCTGCAGTGAAGGCAAATAAAAATCTAAAATGAGATCCTTTAAGAGCAATGAAAACATTCATAAGAAAGAAGATGGGTCATACTACGTAGTTTCGGCTAATAAAGCCTCATCAGTGACCCTGTAATGATCCGGCAACAAGAGCCAGAGGAAGCATACTGCACTTTTGCGAATTTCGAATAGGCAGCTCTTTTTTGACAAAATTGCAGCATTAGCAACTTTGACATTTCATACTTCAGTCTGCAGGATCCTGGGTACAGACTGGCAATTAGAATATTGCCAAAGACAGTAAATTGTATAAAACATATTTCTGGTATATAACTTTAGACAGTATAATATGAGCTCAGCGTAGATCTAGAGTTTTGTAAAAGCTATACTGCATTAACCATATTCGTTCGTTTGGACGGCAGGGCTTGAGATGTCATTTCACCTCAATGTCGGGTAAAGTCCCACAAAATTGGAAGCAACGTCTAAAATAACCTTCATAGTGTTGACGGGGACGTTAAATCCCGAATCAATAAAAAAACAATTGTTTGTTTGATTTGAGGTTCAACGTCCCCGTCTACACTGTATAAGTCATTTTCGAGACGTTGCTTCCAATTTTGTGGGAATTTTACCCGACATTGAGATGAAATGACATCCCAAGTCCTGTCGCCCAATCAAACCAATAGGGTTTGTCAGTGATTCTTGAAAAAATGACCCAATTATGAAACCTAAAAGGTAGCAAAATGAACCTTATGGAATTTCGACTGATATGTTTTCATTCGGTTTATTTCCACATTTTAACATTTGACCCAAACTTTTACCCACACCATTTCAATAGTTTTTGAGTTTTTGACAGTAAAACATGCTCGTTACGGAGGAGAGTTTATATTTGTAAGCCCATGTGTCTGTTTCATCCAACAGTCTAGGCTAACCCAATGAGTGTATTTATGAAGTTAAACTCATAGCTTTTGCCAACAAACAACACTTCGTTGGGCTACTGATTGTCTGAATAAGTAACGCTCACTTCTAAAATTGCTCGCCTCCCTAACATTTTAACTCACCTCCGTAATATCTCTTCCGTAACGATAGATTTCTCCCCCCAGTCTGTAGCTAGGCCAAAATCCAATGCTTTGCTTTAGTGATTTGATATTACTAGCACAAATGGCACTCGATGCACACAAAGATGTTCCGATACCTATATCGGCTTAGGTTTTTACGTTACGGAGGAGAGAAAATACGGAAGTGGAGGTCAATTTGTTTTTATCAACCAAACCGTTGTTGTTGGACCAATGGTCAATATTATGTTTCATATCAGTACAATCTTATGCAATATATATGGCAATTAGCTTAAAGTGTTCCTTTCCATCCACTGACCTTTTGAAAGCACCGTTACGGAGGTGAGGCTCTGAAAAGGGACAAATTAATTATCCACTTTCAGATTTCATCTTATGTTTATTTAAAAAGAAGATCAAACACTTTATGGTTTATTTATCAGAGCATTCCTTTGGAGGGATATAAGACATAGTTATAGGCAGATAATTATTCCTGTCTGCACACTTTGACCAGATATAGATCCGTTACGGTAGGTTAGTGCTGTTTTAGCGACACCCTATTTTACAGCATTGTGTCCAGACACTGAATGCAATAAGTCTTTAAATTCTGCTAATTGTTTCCTAAGCATCGTATCGTTGAACCGCAATTGCAATCCCATTCCATCTAAACAGTAAAAGGTTATCTATTTGCACATCAGTATGTAACCATGCCTTGTGACATGGCAAAAACGCATACCCCACTGGTATATTAATGGTGCTAACTCAGTAATCATACTAGAAGGCATTGGTTTTAGAATTGGAAGTAAGTTCCTGAATATGCCTCTTGGCTTATATGCCTTATTTACACCCATAGACTGCGTTGTTTAGCCACCATGAAGCGACAAACATTAGCAACAGGGTATATTCAAAATTGGGTCATTTTTTCAAGAATCACTGTTATATGCAGGGACAGCCCGACCCGCACCCCATTCTATAAGTGGTTTGCACAAGAACCACGACTCTAGGTGCTATGGTATTTGACGGTCCGGCTTGCATCGCTTTGCCTGGGCAGGCTTAGATCCTCAAAGCGGTTTACCTGCGTGGAAGCATCATGCAGCCCATCTTTTCCTTCAAGCCCCGATGGGCGGGGACCGTAAAAACAGTTGTAACAAGTACCATGCATGGACTACACAAAGGGTGCCATTCAGCTTCCGGGCAGAGGTGAAACCCACCTCACATTAATACAATCGCAAGGCGATCAAAATGTTATATTGACAGAGGAGATAACTCAAATATCATGTCATGTCGGTTCTTCCGCATGGTACGTCTGCTCCACCTCATCACAAGAAACATCAATATGTCTCAAAGGTAATTAAGTTTTTGTCTATGGATGGGTGGACGGGCGGGGGGGGGGCGTACGGATGGACAGACGCACGCCTCGATGATCATTATACCCCCGAACTTATTCTGTCAGGGGATAAATAGGTGGCTTTGCCAGTCATGAAATATATTTTTCTGCGCTTCACTCTATGAAATAAATTCGCCCCGTCCATCGGGGAATGAGGAAATAGAAAGGCTTAATGGTGCTTCCACGCAGAGCTGAAACTGACCACACATAAGTACTGGTGAACCGCTTAGAAGGACTAAGCCTGCCCAGGCAAAGTGGTGTGAGTGGTTTGGTTTCATTGGGCGGCAGGGCTTGAGATGTCATGTCATCTCAGTGTCGGTTAAAAGCCACAGCATTGGAAGAAGCGTCCGCAAGATAACCTGAATAGTGTTGACTTGGACGTAGCACCTCAAATCATATAAAGCGCGTGTTTTCACTTGATAACTCGGAAGTGAAAAGAGTTCAACACCATGCTGATGAAACAGTAGTAATGTCCCAATAGTATAAGAAGGAAGTGCTTTGGTTATTTGATGTCAGTATCTGATCAGACTTCTAAGAATAATCCTAAATCACAAAAAAACATGTTAAGTGTGAAATTACCATCGCAAGTGACTGTTCAATTTCAATGCTCAACTTGGCAAGTGACTGTTCAACTCCAATAATTACAGATCGCAAGCGACCGTTCAATCCAATGTCAAGTGACCGTTCAATTGATCTAAAGTGATGGGAATAGAAGTCAAGATTTAGCTGCCGTAGTTTACATTAGTGTATACATCCTTTTGGTCAGTAGGCTTTATAGTTTATTAAAGATGTCAGGAAAACTAAAAAAATGGCCTCTAAATATTAATCCGTCATTTAATCCACTTTTTAGTAACGTGTGCCAGCAACAGCGAAACACATGTCAACTGATCACCATCATTAATTCCACCGATAGGATCAATGACACCAACGAAATCATTATCAATAAAATGACACATATATTGACAACTTACACAAATAAAAGCAATGGCCAAAACCTCATGCTAATGGCTTCTGTGTTTACATATTTGATATACCACGTGATAATGTTATATCGCAAGTGACTGATCGTCCACTGTACAAATCGCAAGTGATGTTCAATCGCAAATGACCGTTCACTTCCGCTCCTATACTGTGAATATAATTGTAAAAGAAACTGATTAGTAAAACGTCAAGTATTGAGTGGAAATAAAGAACACCACTCTCGGCTTATCAGATACAATAGCTCCCATCGAATGCACCAGCAAAATCTTTTAACAACTCAGTCTGTAACTGGTGGCAGGTCACTTAGTAGTCATGAAGTTTTTGAACAGAAAATATTGCAATCTGTGCTTGGGCTCAAGAACAATAAACAACGACCCATCAACGTTATGACTTTGTTTCGCTCCTTAAATATTTTATATAGTTGGAAGAGTTAGAAGGTTCGATCTTGGCACTGATGTTAATTCTAGTAGCAACGACATGAAAATGTTTTTACACACCCAGCGATATTTGTTATGTTTGGTTTTACGATCCTTTCAAGATTATTTCATTCACATCAAGCCGATCGTTAATCAGAGGTGAGCGAAAACTGGAGTACCCGATGAAAACCCCCCTGACCTTCCGTTGCAGAACTTCTCATTATGTGACCTGAGCCATGCTCAAAACTACAGCGTTGAGAGACCTAATGATTAAGAGTCAGCACTCTTATCTAGGCCCGTTACACCCAGCGATCTTTATAAATGAGGAAAATAACGTTCTCTGTCTTTCCAACATTTACATAATAACTATACGTATTTTTAGAGCTATCAGCGAACCGAAAGCTGTTCAGAATATATAAATCTGTTCCTATCTGTGTGAAGTAAACTTTGCAAGTTTTGTTTATTTGTATTTAACGGCCCAGTCAACACTGATTTACGTCATGTCTGGGCCTGTCAGTGTACCTATCCATGCTTTTCCTGAGCAGGCTTATCCGTAAGCGGTTTACCAGTTCAGTACACATTCTGTCGCCCAAAACTGACCCCTGCCCTTCCTGAATCAGCGGAAGGGAGAGAACGATCATAGAAAAGATTTCATAATCAATCTCCACGAAAGAATGTTGCCGACCCCGGTAGGTATCGAACCCGAGTCTTCCTTATCACCAGTCAGACTGCATCCATTGAGCTACCACAGCCAGCCACACTTTGTGAGTAGTAGTAGTTATGTTCTGTTGTTTTTCGTTTCCATGGCCCCATGGACTTACTCCATAATGGCATTGCAAGACGTAAAATTTGCGAAAATGACTGCGGCTGTTATAAGTTCCCCATAAGGGAAATAGGTACACCTTAAGGGGTAGGGGCCACTCCTGCAAAAGTAGTTTCTCTTTGGATATGTCTAAGGGGTATACTCTTAAAGGAAAGAATTTGCTCCTGGGGAGCAAAACTTCCCTTTTACAGTAGACCCCTTTTTCAGTTGGACAGCGCCAACAGAGTAGCAACCATAAGGTCCTTAAAGTTGTATTTCCATCACGAAATCATACCTATAGAATTGTGATCCCCTTTAATATGTTCTATAAAAGGGTTATCCTTTGGAAGCAAGGAATACACCACAGAACTGAAAAAATGGTGTGAACATGTTTTCTGGGCCAGACTAGCTAGTTTCGGCCAATTAGGCCTCATCAGTGACCCTAAGATATTATCAAACTTCCACAATGGAATCAATGATCCCAAAGGACAAGAAAATATAATCTACACTATGATGTAGGACAAGGAGACGTTTTACCGCCGCCACACATTCCCATACACCAGTTGAAGTGAAGTTAAATATGTTCTATAAAGGGGCTATCCTTTGGAAGCAAGGAATACACCACAGAACTGAAAAATATGGAGTGTACATGTTTTCTGGGCCAGACTAGCTAGTTTCGGCCAATTAGGCCTCATCAGTGACCCTCAGATATTTTCAAAATTCCACAATGGAATCAATGATCCCAAAAGTCAAGAAAATATAATCTTCACTTTCATATAGTAAAGCAAGGGTTTAAAGGGTATACATTAATTTCCGTATTCATGCTCTGAGACACTGGATTGTAGGTACTAGATAGAATTGCCTCGTCGAGGCGTTTCTGTCGACTCACCGCAATCTATGTTTTGGGCAAAAAAATATTCCAATTTTTCTTTTTAAAATTTCTTTTTCTTTGACCAAAAAATGACAATGTATTTGTATAGGTGTGTTTCGAAATAAGGTAAAAATGGTAGACTAACTGCCACACCTGCCAGGTGAATACATTTCCCTTAAGATTTTTATTGTTGGAGTTGGAACGCTTGCTTTTCGGTCTGTTTCGCTTTTCAGACAGGCTGTGTCCTGTAATTGCAGTAAAGTATTGCATCATCGTTAAGGCTGATTGGTTGATCGCGTCACGTGCCCCTCCATGGAACAGTTACAAACTGGTCATTAGACCCGGTTTGCCCGCCTCATGGCGACCAAACCAATAATAATTGCACCCAAGGATGAATCGACCCGATTTTGTGATGCGGTAGTAAGCGCAACGTTATCGGTATTAGTAGATTGGTCTCCCTTGGTTTATTTGTAACGCATCACCTTATACATGTTATAAACAGTCGAACTTCGATGGCTCGAACCGCTTTGGGACCATGAAAATGTTTTCGAGCCACTGAAGGTAACTGCCAAGAGGCATACCGAGATACTTTTGAACATCTGTCGATGTTATATAATGAAAATGTTTGCTGTGTGTATTCATTAGAATCGCCTCACCGATGCGATTCTAATGAGTACACACAGCATATATTTGGAAGATTAAAGACTAAAATCTCCTTAATCATCCCTCACCATTTCTTATCTTGAGGATTTCCCTAGGGGCTCAA
Source organism: Lucinisca nassula (assembly GCA_963580285.1). NCBI lineage: Eukaryota > Metazoa > Mollusca > Bivalvia > Lucinida > Lucinidae > Lucinisca > Lucinisca nassula. The sequence continues at coordinate 16,224,204 of OY757017.1, forward strand.
GTACGAGTTCGACACAGCCATGGTAAACGAGCCATCGTTGTTCGAGACATCGAAGTTCTACTGTATATCACTAGTCCATTTCAAAATGAAGGGGTGTCTGGTTGTGTTTTCTTCAAAATGTATTTCGAAAATTGAAAATTGCTGAACTTTTTGCAAACAGAGTAGGTCATGATCAGACGCCGCGTTGTGTGTCGACTGGTCGTCGGTCAATTCCCGTTTCGGGGTTTGCATGACAAAATGGGTTAATCTGTACACGCAGTCATAAATAGTTCCTGTGTAAAATGTATAATAATTGAAAAGTAAACAGAAGGAAGGTGCTTTCATGAAATCAGTTGACAGAAAACACTCACTATTACATTCAGTTCCACCGACAGTTACATCTTTAGACATGAGGAACTTTTGAAACTGTTTTGAATAGGGAGCAATATTTTCTCGCGGATAACTCTTGTCAAGAGTGGTTGCTGTGATTAGGCCATCTGCAGCAAGGTCAAATTTTAGTCTAATGATAAATCTTGGTCGATTGTCGATTACAATCGACCAAAAATGGGGTTCAAGGGGTTCAAAATTATATCGGTATGTTTACGTGATGTGTTGATCTCGTAGCTTTTTGATTGTTGCTTCTCGCCCTATAGGGCTTGATTCAGGGCTTCCCAGATTTTTGGACGAATCTTTAAACCGCGGTCCCGTCTTCGTATGACCATAGTTGTTGGTAGGATGTAAAACTCCAAACAAACGCACACTTTTTGATTGTCCCTCATATTCATCATCCCATTTTAGACGGAGACCTCTAAACTGTGGCAATGATAAACAGTACAGGGACCAGATCAGACGCCGCGTCTGATAAGGGTCCTTAACAAACCGTTGAGTCAATTTTATAAATATATTTCTGATCATATCTCAAGTTCGGTTTGGATTCTTGTAAGATATAATTGAGCCGGGGCACACCATTTCCTACAATTTACATGTGCGCCCAGCGAAAAATCAGACCAGCCTTCACAGTCATATAGTCTGACCAGAGAGTTCTCTTGCTGCACGAAGGAGCATTGGGCCCTTAGCTATCCTTAGAGCGCACAAGGAAAACTCGGATCAGACTGCGCGGAAGCGCAGGCTGATCTGAGTCTTCGCTGGGCGCACATGTAAATTGTAGGAAATGATGTGCCCCGACACATACAGTGTCAACAACAAAATGGGTAATTTGAATTAAAAAGTAAATACACTCAGTCCAACAGTACAGATAGTTATCAAGGTTAATTCAAGAGGTCATCTCAATATTGTAAGTAAACATGTAACATATTTTATAATTCGGTAATCAACAAGTGGATTAAATATGCAAATTAGTTAGATACGCACCGTAACGTTACAGGTCGGACATCCCTTTAACGGCGGCGCGTTTATTTATAGCTGGTTCAATTTGACATGAGATGACCTTTATGCAAAGAATAAATCAGTCATTGTTATGGCCTAACGGGTCGGCTTTCGTAAACTTCTCGTGAATTTTCGGCATCTCGTCAATGGCGACTAATTTACTGACTTTTATGTATTGAATAACAATATTGACGTCTTCGGAAAATGGCGAAGATAATAATATGTAATCAGTCGGGTGTGGAATTATGATAATAGATGTCACCAGTCTCATGTCAAATTGTTCGGACTATACTAATGGCGGAATGTTGATATTTTTGTAAAAGAAAATCTAGACTAAAATGCGTTTTTTAATGTCATTTGATAAAATGAGTCTTGCATTATTAAATGTTTCAAAGAGATAAAATGCTCAGCGAAGCCTCGCATTTTACACCTTTTCCTCAATTCGCTTAATAGATTCAATAATACATTCTCCACCATATTTATTTCTCGTAATTGTATCAGTTTCACTATATACAGTAAAAAAATCGACAACTCGAACATAGATAGATGGTTTACCATGGGTACTAAGAACTCATTCCGGAATCCTTGAGCGAATATTTTAGGGTAGTGTTCCTTATTTGATGTATAAAAGTTATTTTGTGCGTACTCATTAGAAACGCCTCGACGAGGCGATTCTTATGGATAAGTTATGTTTTGTGTACTCATTAGAATCGTCTCTTCTAATGAGTACACACAACATTACTTTATTTTATAGAAGATCATAAAATATTAAACTGATCTTTACGGCCCCCGTCCATCGGGGCTTGAAGAAAACGATGGGCTGCATGATGCTTCCACGCAGAGCTGAAATCCGACCGCACCCGAGCACTGGTAAACCGCTTAGAGGATCAAAGTCTGTCCAGGCAAAGCGGTGCAAGTCGGAACTCCTCCATGCTTATAAACCCTATTGGTTTCATTGGGCGGCAGGGCTTGAGGTGTCATTTCATCTCATTGTAGGGTAAAAGCCACACAAAATTGGAAGCAACGTCTCTAAAATACCATCCACAGTGTTGACGGGGACGTTAAACCTCAAATCAAACACATCAATATCTCCATTATTCAACATGGCCGGCCTCGGTAGCTCAGTCGGATCCGCGTCTGACTGGTGATCAGGAGGACGCGGGTTCGAAACCTGCCGCAACGTGGAGATTGATCATGAGATCTTGTCTACGGTCATTCTCTCCCTTCCGCTGATTCAAGAAGGACAGTTGTCAGGTTTAGGCGGAAGAATGTGCACTGTACTGGTATACCACTTACGTATAAGTCTGCCCAGGAAAAGTGTGGATTGGTAACTGACCGACTCAAAAATGACCTAATATAGTGTTGACTTGGCCGTTAAACTCCAATACAAACAAGAGGCCCATGGGCCACAATGCTCACCAGAGCTCAGGGAGGCACTGCCCACTGGCAGCAATGTATTTTAATTAACCATGGAAGCCCTGCAAACAAGGATGCTACAGATAAAATTTCGACCCAATCAGACTAGTGGCTTCAGAGGTCTGATGTCGCTGGAAGACAACAGATGACAATTGACAATATCCCATCTGTGGCAACAAATAGGCCAAAAAGAACATTATTTAAGGAACATGTCTATGAAAGTTTGACAAAATATTTTCAGGGGCATTAATGCCATTTTTCAATTTTCCCCATTATAAGTCAATGGAAACTCTTAACTTGCCATAGCAAATAAACCAAAGAGCCAAATTTCATAAACCAGAGCGCAGGTGGGCACTGCCCATTGGAGAACTGATTGGTGTCACTAATTGGGTCTTATAAAAAGTAACAGAGACATATATGGTTTAGCGGTGGGGATATGTATGGTTCCTGAGACGTAAGGCCTTTTAAGCAATGGAGGGATTCGGGCATGGCAGATCCCAGAAAAGCCCAAGATTGTTGTCACTGAATATGTCTTATCATAAAGATCAAGGATATATATGGTTAAATGGTGGGGATCTGAACGGTTTCTGAGATATGAGGCCCTTTTTTGAAGTGGAAGGGAGAGAAATGGCCCCTGCGGACCCCTCAAGACAGGGTTGACTGAATAACAATTAAACAAGAATACATATGATTATAGGATGGGGATTGGAATGGTTTCTGAGATATATGGCCTATTATTAAGTGGAGTATTATTATCAGGAACAAGAATATATATGGTTTAGGGTTGGGGATCTGATCGGTTTCTGAGATATATGGATTTTATTTAAGTAAAGGGTAGGGGCATGGCCCGTGCCACCCCGGGGGACCCCCATGCTGGTGTCACTGTTTGCGTCTTATAATAAGGAACAAGGATATATACGGTTTAGGGATGGGCTCTGAACAGTTTCTCAGATATATGGTCTTTTGTGAAGTCGAGGGGTGGTGTGTGGCCCGGGCGCACCCTGGGTGACCCCTAGGTTGGTGTATTATCATAAGGAAAAAGAATATATATGGTTTTTGGGTGGGGATCTGTAAGGGTTCTGGAATATTTAGCCCATTATGAAGTGGAGGGGGGTGGGCATGGCCCCCGCACATCCCGGAGGACCCCAAGTTGGTGTCACTGAATGCGACTTATCATAAGGAACGAGAATATATATGGTTTACGGGTGAGGATCAGTCAGGTTACTGAAATAATGGGCCTTTAATGAAGTGGAGGGGATGGGGCATGGTCTCGGCACTTCCCGGGGGACCCCTAGGTTGGTGTCACTGAGTCCATCTTATCATAAGGTACAAGAGCATATATGGTTTAGGGGTGGGGATCTCAATGGTTTCCGAGATAAATGGCATTTTATGAAGTGGAGGGGTTGGGACATGTCCCCGGCACATCCCGGGGGACCCCCAGGTTGGTGTCACATAATGCATCTTAGCATAAGGAACAAGAATATATATAGTTTAGGGGTGGGGATCTGAACGCTTTCTGAGATAAATGGCATTTTATGAAATAGAGGGGGCAGGGCATGTCCCCGGCACATCCCGGGGGACCCCCAGGTTGGTGTCACTTAATGCATCTTATCATAAGGAACAAGAATATATATGGTTAAGGGGTTGGGATCTGTAAGGTTTCTGAGATATAAAGCATTTTATGAAGTGGAGGGGGGGCGGGGCATGGCACCGGCACAACCTAGAGGACCCCCAGGTTGACATTAAAGCATATGGCTGAGAGAAGTTTACTCAAGGAACATGTCTATGTAAGTTTTGTCAAAATATCTGCAGTAAATGCCGTTTTTCAGTTTTCCCCATTATAAGTCAATGGAAACTCTAAGTTGCCATAGCAACAAAACTAAAAGGCCAAATTTCATATAAAACATAAAACCTGTAAAGGCAAATATGGTGAATATTTTCATCAAGTCTCAGCCTCCTAGAGCATATGGTTTCTGAGGAGATGATTTTTTAAGTATTTTTTTTGTTCTATTTTTTTTTTTTTTTTTTTTTGCATTTTGGTTTCCATGGAAACCAATAAAAATGAGCAGAAGGCCTAAAATCATACGGCAGATAGTAGATTGCCTATGGAACATTTCTATGAAAGTTTTGTCAATATAACTGCAGAGGCTTGGCAGCAAATGCCATTTTTCAATTTTCCCCATTATAAGTCTATGGAAACTACAAGTTGCCATAGAAACCAAACTAATAAGGCGATTTTCATAAAAAAAACCCACAAACTTTCAATCCCCCAGCCCAAGGATGCAACAGATAAAATTTGGGCCCAATCGGTCCAGTGGCTTTTGAGGAGATGTCGTTTGAATGTGTTGACGGACGCAGACGCAGACGACGCAGACGACGGACAACTGCCTATCCTATAAGCTCCCCCGGAGCCTTCGGCTCTGGTGTGCTAATAACAATTAAGCTACATGGTCTGAAATAATGGTTAAACCTTAATAGTTTGAACTACCCCTGTTTCGACCAAAGGTGATCGAATTTCGAGTCTTTGTTTGTTTTATTTGAGGTTTTATGTCCCCGCCAACACTATTTAGGTCATTTTAGGGACCTTGCTTCTAATTTTGTGGGACTTTTACCCGACATTGAGATGAAATGACAACTCAGTCTCTGCCGTCCAAACAAACCAAAAGGGTTAATATCTAGGGACGGTCCGACACTCACCACTTTGCCGGGGCAGGCTTAGACCTCTTAGCGCCGGGATGTGCGGCCGGTTTCAGCTATGCGTGGAAGCATCGTGCAGACCAATCTATTTCTTCAAGCCCCGATCGGTGGGGGCGACGAATTTCGCAAAAGAACTGCCATCGCTGGTGAGTGGTGATTGGGAAAATGGGCCATAACGGGGGGGGGGGGGGGGGGGGGGGTTAAACTTTGACGTCAGAGTGCTGTGTAAAAGAAAGCTTGTTGTAATACATTGACTCGGCGTATATGCTTAGTTATTGGCAGTGTAGACACAGATCAGATGCCATAGAATGTGACGTTTGACCACGGACTACATTTTTTTGTCAAAAGTTTCAGGATTTTTAGGGTTAAACGAAGCAGTCGAACGTCATTTTCAGCCACCATTTTCCCAGCCTACACTCAGCGAAAATCGACTCAGTAGTAGTGAAAGTGCTTTGATTCATAATACTGACCAAAACTTCTAACTGGCCTCATTACGGAGGTTCTAACGAGCAACAGACAGGAAGCGTATTTTATGATAATTGAAGATACATGTAGTTTTCCTTATTCCTCCAAATAAACCTATGTTGTGGGTATTCATTAGAACGAAGTGGTTCTAACGAATACCCACAGCATAGGTAAGAAACTCGTATCCTTCAGTTATCACAGAATACAAACCTTATCTATTTCTTTGAACCTATGTTTAGAGTATAAATTAGCAAAATATAATACATTTTCATCAGAAAAGTAACTTTTGTGGAAAAACGAAAGAATGCTCTATGTCACACGTGAGTGTTATCTTAATTTATTTATTTTTCTAGATATCTTCAACCAGTCAAGCGCAGCTTTTGTGGCCATTCTTGGATATGGGTCGTACATGGGAATCCGTGCTGGCATTCTTTACACTTGTTTTGACTTCTTCAGTTTATGTATTGTATGTTTTCCTCCAAAAACTAGTGACTGTCATTAATAGTGGAATTAATATTTTTATATACGGTAAAACCCACTCGTATGGGAAGACAGCACAATATGGTCGAGTATTATGGAAACGAAAGATTTCCATGTTTCAAACGTCCTCTTCAATGGATTTCCTTTGCCTTTATTTGTCTCGTGTAGAATCAGACTATGTGCTTCGACCCAATGTGTCTCTTTACTGTGTTTCAAAACATGAAGCAATCTTCGTTGAAACCCCAGAAAACCTCAATATTTACAAGTCAGATGAAAATCCTTTTTTGTACCTGGCGCAGTACAATCGAAGCACCAGTATCATAAAAATGGCTATGGAAACATTTCACTCAATATCTGAAATGATTGGCGATCCGTTAGTCCCGGTAATCTGGCTGTCCAACACTGGGCGATGTGGCTCAACCATGTTAAGTCAGATCTTCGAAGCAGTTCCTGGAACATTAGTTCTGTCTGAACCTGATGCACCTCTGAAAGTGTGTGACTTGCAGTCTTTGAATGAAGTTTCTAAGAGGGAATTTGACGACATCCTGCGTTCTACAGTTCGAAGCTTGTGCAAACCTCGTGCCAACACGGAAAGAATATTCGTGAAAACGCGTTCAGTCTGTGCCTCATTGATGACGTCATTGTCTGATTTATTTCCAAAACATGTCATACAAATGTTCATGTATAGGAACTGTTATGATTCCGTAGCTTCTTGGGGTCCGTCTATGGGCGTAACACCGTATGGTATACTAGTCCGAGCATGCGCAGACAACGAACTACTTTCTTCTGTGATGCCGTTCTTCCGGAAGCAGTTCCGATTTGAAATACAGTGCAAACTAAATGATTCACCCGATATTCCACTCACCAACACATACGAACAGATAATCCATATGTGGGCTAATTTCATGATTTTGGCACGTGACGCGATGTCACGTGACAAATATATTTTGGCCGTTAAATATGAGGACATAGTATCTAACCCACAAGGAGTCATAAAAACAATATTTATTCGCCTGGGGATAGACCTGACATACATGCAGAGAGCTACACAGTCACTTGAAAGGGATTCTCAAAGAGGTTCGGCAATCAGCGGCAGACGACTTAAAAATGACCCTCGTCGCCATATTTCTGATGAAAACAGAAAAATAGCAGACGCCATACTATCAAGTTATAATTTACCACGTATGGGTGAAAAGTTCGCACTGTGAATTTTAACGTAATCCAGGCAGATCTTGACCAAACCAACAATAAGATTTGTGCGACCAGCGAAGACACAGATCAGTCTGCGCACGTGCGCAGTGTTTTCAATGCACTGTTCGCATGAACCCCCGACACCCGCCGCTTGGCTATGCAAAGAGCAATACGCGCATCCCCGGTCCAGACTGAGTATCTGTGGCTCTCCCGAGTCTTTCCGCATGGAGACGGGCTTTTCTGAGTCTTTGCTTCTGGAGACTGGGTTGATTTACGGGCTTGTCTGAGTCTATGCTATTCGGGCATGTCATCTTGTAGGTTTTGCTCTCCCTTGTCTCGCTTGTATGTAATGAAATCCCATTCAGGATTTCACGACAGTACGAGGCAGTCCTAACAGGTACCCGAGGTCTGCCATCACAACCAGCGCACAACAAAACCTACAATTAGACTTTTGCGACCATCGAAGACTTAGATCAGACTGCGCGGAAGCGCAGTCTGATCTCAGTCTTCGCTGATCACATGAACCTTCTGTAGCCTACGGGCAATAAAAAGAGATACTTGACAACCTCAACGGTTTGTCATGTTGGGTGGACGAGCAGGCTAATCTGAGCCTTTGTAGATCGCGCGTGTATTGTCGGTTTTGTCGTGCAGCGGCTCGTCAAACGCAGGAATAGAATTGTGTACATTTCTGTAATTCTCAGTTTTCTCTATATGAAGCCATAGTGAAAACACGCCTTTATAATTCTGACCCCATTGAACCCCATTTTTATATAGTAAAACTGGCGTTTACAGGGGTAAACCTTATTTTACTTATTTAAATTGTATGTATTCGCCACCTCGATGAGGCGGCTCTAACGAGTATCCACAATCTGTATTTTGAGCAGAAATAAGAAAAAATAGCACAATTATTCATCTTTCAATTATCGCTGTTCCGGCGGTAAAACTTACCATGTGTTTGTATACGTGTTTTCGTAATTTGTCTATTTAAAACATGAACTTGTGAGTTTGATGTCACAGCTTACCTTACTCTCAGATAGGTCCTTTAAGGCATTTGTTCTTGATTATTGAGGACTATCATTTCAGTACATAATAGTATGTAGCCCTCAGTGCTGACTAAAGAGAAGTCCTCTGTCTGCAACAGGTAAGGGGCCTTCTTGGGGAAAATCAATGATTGACTAACTGTGTACCTTATTGATTTTCATCTTTAGTGCCTCTGTCAGGGGATTCAACAGGAGCTACTAATCACCATATTAAAAGGCGCCTTTGATCTGCTATAGACAGTATATCACAGGGGGCAATAAAACAATTATGAACACACGGTGTGTCCTACTGTTTAAGAATAAATGCCTTTAAGGTCATGTTCGTGTAGTGAAGATTCGTGTCATCACGCCAGCAAAGTCGTGTAATAAATAGAGTTTATTTGTTTTTTTTTTTTGTTTTTTTCATCGATTACGGTGAAATAATTCACAAGTGTTCTAAGGCTTCCGAGTAAAAAACGAGTGAGTGATAACGATTTTTTTTTACACGACAGCCTTAGAACACGAGTGAACAATTTCTCCGTAATCAATCAAAACAACAAAATAAACTATTAATTACATTTCCATTCATATTTTACCTTTGTATTTTCAAATTCAACCGTTCTGATTTCCAACCAAAATAGTTCCAGTCAGGGTATGGATTTCCGGAGGCGTGGTTTAGTTCGAAAATCAGTCGCCATCTTGTTTTTATTTCAATGCGAAAATCATCCTGCCCTTCAAATACAGATGAGCAAATGTCATGAAATTAAGACTGTATTTTCAAGAAAATAATACTTTATCTTCGTGCTGCAGGTCTCTCCTCAAAAACGTCAAATGGACGCGAAAATTGAAGTCTGATTTCTATGATTTTATTTTTTTTTTCGCCAAACGTCAACTATTGTTACTGTTGTTACCAACGACGTCAGCAACGTCGCCTCGCAATTATGACGTCAAAACGTTCGAAACGAAGAAATGAAATAATTCACTGTTGAACGAGTATCGTGTTTTCTTTATCCGAGAAAAATAGGTAATTTATTCATTACGCAAACACGCCTATATAAATACATTGCAACCTTAATCGCCGAAAAAATGAAAATTTTAAGATGAAAAATTGTGATATTTTTCTTATTTCTGCTCAAAATATAGATTGTGGGCACTCGTTAGAACCGCCTCATTGAGTACCCACAATCTATATTTTACAGCAGAAATAAGAAAAATAAGGTATACACCCGGAAACCACAGTTTTACTATATAAAAATGGGATTCAAGAGGGTCAAAATTATATAGGCGTGTTTTCGTGATGGTTAGAAATGTAATAAAGGATCTTACATGAGCAACTGTAGTATCTTTATTAAACGAGTTCAGGAAAAGGGATAGAATGCAGTAATATTAAAAAATATCACAATTTCATATCTGATATTTTTTATGTTTTGTTGGTAAAATTTTCAATATACATGTATTTGAAAAAGCGTGTTTTCGTAAGGTCTCGTGGATGCCATAGGTATACATATAAAATACTTTGGACATATCGATATAGGTGTGAAAGGTTCAGCTTTCGGATTGTTTGTATGATCAAAGATAAAATTTGAGGCGCGCTGACACTTAATCATTAGGTCTTTCACCGCTGTGGGTTCGAGCCTCGCTTTGGTCACATATGAGAGCCAAGTTCTCAATGAGGCGGTTCTAACGAGTACCCACAACCTATGTCTTGGAGCAGAAATAAGAAAAAATAATGTATAACCCTGTAAACCCCAGTTTTCTTTTTATAAGGTGGGGTGAAGGGGATGTTCATTTCATGCCGCATTTGATCACGTGATGACGTATTAATGATGGTGCAATAGGAGCCGTGTCTAATGGTGTGAGAACTTGTGGTCCGATTCTCTTACTTCTTTAACGTCTCATCTAGATCGACCGGCCCCGATAGCTCAGTTGGTGGAGTGTCCGCTCCGGGGAACGGGAGGTCATGGGTTCGATCCCGGGCCGCGACATACCAAAGTCGTTAAAAATGGTACTAGCTGCTCCTCGCTTGGCACTCAGAATTACGGGGTAGAGCTAGGACTGGTTGACCCAGTGTCAGGATAATGTGACTGGGTGTGGTATCATGTAATGTGTCTGGGACATGATACCTCACACTCATCTAGATCGACACTATTTATAGGAATATTTACCAGTTTACAGGGTACATCGAGTCTTGGACAAATAGACTGGGCTGCACGGTGCTTCCACGCAGAGCTGAAACCGACCGAACTCGAAAACTGGTAAACCGCTTAGAATGGGCTAAGCCTGCCCATTAAAAGTGGTGCGAGTCGTACCGCTCCTTAAACCCTAGCGGTTTCTCTGGGCGGTAGGGCTAGAGATATCATCTCAGTGTCGGATAAAAGTCCCACTTACGGTCCCGCCCACCGGGGCTTGAAGAAATGGATGGGCTGCATGTTGCTTCCACGCAGAGCTGAACCCGACCATACACGAGTACTGGTAAACCGCTTAGAGGATCTGAACCTTCTCAGGCAAGGGGATGTGAGTCGGTCCGTCCATGCTTATAAACCCTATTGGTTTCATTGGGCGACTGGGCTTGAGATGTCATTCCATCACAATGTCGGGTAAAAGTCCCACAATATTGGAAGCAACGTCTCCAAAATGACCTATACCGTGTTGACGGGGACATTAAACCTCAAACCAAACAATTAAAAGTCCGACATAATCGGAAGCAACGTCTCCAAAATGACCTGAATAGTGTTGATCGGGACGTATCACCTCAACACAAACAAACACAACCAGTCTAGAAGGATAAACAGTGTGGGTTGACAAAACACCTCTATACATGTATGACACATGGAATTTTCCCTCTTACAGCCGCTGGGACAGGTCAGTTGCCACTTTAAAGTGTGTGTGGACAAAACACCTTTGAATGACAGGAATTTTCCATCTTGCAGCTTTGGACAGGAGGCCAATTACCACTTTGAAGTGTGTGTGGTTAAAGTTATTTATTGTAATTTTTCCAAAATTCGCGTATGTTGAGTAAATAGTGTAGACTTGGATCAGATGATATGCTTATGTAGTTTAATTCATTTTACAAACATAACAATGCAAATGTGACACAACTTAATATCTTGTTCGCTCAAGTTAATCTTATGTGCGAACAATATATTATCTTGTTCGCTCAACATAGATCTTGTGAAGACAACATAATATCTTGTACGCACAAGCTATTACCTTGTTCGCACAACTTAATATCTTGTGCGCACAAGATCATCTTAAAAAACAAAAACAAAACAACAAAAAAAAACATGTCCCTTCCCGGGTTCCGTAGATACATAATATATCGGCCGCCAGAATATTGGGATGCACTGAAGACCATCGATAAATAATCGTATATTGTTAAAGGTCCGTGAAGTTGGCTGTTGGTTGTTAGTTGGATATTCAGATGTGTATTCGAACACACATCTAGAATAAACATCCAGGTGTGTATTCAGATGTGTATTCGAACGCACATCCAGATTAAACATCCAGGTGTGTATTCAGATGTGTATTCGAACACACATCTAGAATAAACATCCAGGTGTGTATTCAGATGTGTATTCGAACGCACATCCAGAATAAACATCCAGGTGTGTATTCAGATGTGTATTCGAACGCACATCCAGAATAAACATCCAGGTGTGTATTCAGATGTGTATTCGAACACACATCCAGATTAAACATCCAGGTGTGTATTCAGATGTGTATTCGAACACACATCTAGAATAAACATCCAGGTGTGTATTCAGATGTGTATTCGAACGCACATCCAGAATAAACATCCAGGTGTGTATTCAGATGTGTATTCGAACGCACATCCAGAATGAACATCCAGGTGTGTATTCAGATGTGTATTCGAACGCACATCCAGAATAAACATCCAGGTGTGTATTCATATGTGTATTCGAACGCACATCTAGAATAAACATCCAGGTGTGTATTCAGATGTGTATTCGAACGCACATCCAGAATGAACATCCAGGTGTGTATTCAGATGTGTATTCGAACGCACATCTAGAATGAACATCCAGGTGTGTATTCAGATGTGTATTCGAACGCACATCCAGAATGAACATCCAGGTGTGTATTCAGATGTGTATTCGAACGCACATCCAGAATAAACATCCAGGTGTGTATTCAGATGTGTATTCGAACGCACATCCAGAATGAACATCCAGGTGTGTATTCAGATGTGTATTCGAACGCACATCCAGAATAAACATCCAGGTGTGTATTCATATGTGTATTCGAACGCACATCTAGAATAAACATCCAGGTGTGTATTCAGATGTGTATTCGAACGCACATCCAGAATGAACATCCAGGTGTGTATTCAGATGTGTATTCGAACGCACATCTAGAATGAACATCCAGGTGTGTATTCAGATGTGTATTCGAACGCACATCCAGAATGAACATCCAGGTGTGTATTCAGATGTGTATTCGAACGCACATCCAGATTAAACATCCAGGTGTGTATTCAGATGTGTATTCGAACGCACATCCAGAATAAACATCCAGGTGTGTATTCAGATGTGTATTCGAACGCACATCCAGAATGAACATCCAGGTGGGTATTCAGATGTGTATTCGAACGCACATCCAGAATAAACATCCAGGTGTGTATTCATATGTGTATTCGAACGCACATCTAGAATAAACATCCAGGTGTGTATTCAGATGTGTATTCGAACGCACATCCAGAATGAACATCCAGGTGTGTATTCATATGTGTATTCGAACGCACATCTAGAATGAACATCCAGGTGTGTATTCAGATGTGTATTCGAACGCACATCCAGAATGAACATCCAGGTGTGTATTCAGATGTGTATTCGAACGCACATCCAGATTAAACATCCAGGTGTGTATTCAGATGTGTATTCGAACGCACATCCAGATTAAACATCCAGGTGTGTATTCATATGTGTATTCGAACGCACATCTAGAATGAACATCCAGGTGTGTATTCAGATGTGTATTCGAACGCACATCTAGAATGAACATCCAGGTGTGTATTCAGATGTGTATTCGAACGCACATCCAGAATGAACATCCAGGTGTGTATTCAGATGTGTATTCGAACGCACATCTAGAATAAACATCCAGGTGTGTATTCAGATGTGTATTCGAACGCACATCCAGAATAAACATCCAGGTGTGTATTCATATGTGTATTCGAACGCACATCTAGAATAAACATCCAGGTGTGTATTCAGATGTGTATTCGAACGCACATCCAGAATGAACATCCAGGTGTGTATTCAGATGTGTATTCGAACGCACATCCAGATTAAACATCCAGGTGTGTATTCAGATGTGTATTCGAACGCACATCCAGAATAAACATCCAGGTGTGTATTCAGATGTGTATTCGAACGCACATCCAGAATGAACATCCAGGTGGGTATTCAGATGTGTATTCGAACGCACATCCAGAATAAACATCCAGGTGTGTATTCATATGTGTATTCGAACGCACATCTAGAATAAACATCCAGGTGTGTATTCAGATGTGTATTCGAACGCACATCCAGAATGAACATCCAGGTGTGTATTCATATGTGTATTCGAACGCACATCTAGAATGAACATCCAGGTGTGTATTCAGATGTGTATTCGAACGCACATCCAGAATGAACATCCAGGTGTGTATTCAGATGTGTATTCGAACGCACATCCAGATTAAACATCCAGGTGTGTATTCAGATGTGTATTCGAACGCACATCCAGATTAAACATCCAGGTGTGTATTCATATGTGTATTCGAACGCACATCTAGAATGAACATCCAGGTGTGTATTCAGATGTGTATTCGAACGCACATCTAGAATGAACATCCAGGTGTGTATTCAGATGTGTATTCGAACGCACATCCAGAATGAACATCCAGGTGTGTATTCAGATGTGTATTCGAACGCACATCTAGAATAAACATCCAGGTGTGTATTCAGATGTGTATTCGAACGCACATCCAGAATAAACATCCAGGTGTGTATTCATATGTGTATTCGAACGCACATCTAGAATAAACATCCAGGTGTGTATTCAGATGTGTATTCGAACGCACATCTAGAATGAACATCCAGGTGTGTATTCAGATGTGTATTCGAACGCACATCTAGAATGAACATCCAGGTGTGTATTCAGATGTGTATTCGAACGCACATCCAGAATGAACATCCAGGTGTGTATTCAGATGTGTATTCGAACGCACATCCAGAATGAACATCCAGGTGTGTATTCAGATGTGTATTCGAACGCACATCCAGAATGAACATCCAGGTGTGTATTCAGATGTGTATTCGAACGCACATCCAGATTAAACATCCAGGTGTGTATTCAGATGTGTATTCGAACGCACATCCAGATTAAACATCCAGGTGTGTATTCAGATGTGTATTCGAACGCACATCCAGAATAAACATCCAGGTGTGTATTCAGACGTGTATTCGAACGCACATCCAGAATTAACATCCAGGTGTGTATTCAGATGTGTATTCGAACACACATCTAGAGTAAACATCCAGGTGTGTATTCAGATGTGTATTCGAAGGCACATCCAGAATAAACATCCAGGTGTGTATTCAGACGTGTATTCGAACGCACATCCAGAATAAACATCCAGGTGTGTATTCAGACGTGTATTCGAACGCACATCCAGAATAAACATCCAGGTGTGTATTCAGATGTGTATTCGCACACACATCTAGAATAAACATCCAGGTGTTTATTCAGACGTGTATTCGAACGCACATCTTGAATAAACATCCAGGTGTGTATTCAGTGTGTATTCAGACGTGTATTCGAACGCACATCCAGAATAAACATCCAGGTGTGTATTCAGATGTGTATTCGAACGCACATGGAGAATGAACATCCAGGTGTGTATTCAGACGTGTATTCGAACGCACATCTAGAATAAACATCCAGGTGTGTATTCAGATGTGTATTCGAACGCACATCCAGAATAAACATCCAGGTGTGTATTCATATGTGTATTCGAACGCACATCTAGAATAAACATCCAGGTGTGTATTCAGATGTGTATTCGAACGCACATCCAGAATGAACATCCAGGTGTGTATTCAGATGTGTATTCGAACGCACATCCAGATTAAACATCCAGGTGTGTATTCAGATGTGTATTCGAACGCACATCCAGAATAAACATCCAGGTGTGTATTCAGATGTGTATTCGAACGCACATCCAGAATGAACATCCAGGTGGGTATTCAGATGTGTATTCGAACGCACATCCAGAATAAACATCCAGGTGTGTATTCATATGTGTATTCGAACGCACATCTAGAATAAACATCCAGGTGTGTATTCAGATGTGTATTCGAACGCACATCCAGAATGAACATCCAGGTGTGTATTCATATGTGTATTCGAACGCACATCTAGAATGAACATCCAGGTGTGTATTCAGATGTGTATTCGAACGCACATCCAGAATGAACATCCAGGTGTGTATTCAGATGTGTATTCGAACGCACATCCAGATTAAACATCCAGGTGTGTATTCAGATGTGTATTCGAACGCACATCCAGATTAAACATCCAGGTGTGTATTCATATGTGTATTCGAACGCACATCTAGAATGAACATCCAGGTGTGTATTCAGATGTGTATTCGAACGCACATCTAGAATGAACATCCAGGTGTGTATTCAGATGTGTATTCGAACGCACATCCAGAATGAACATCCAGGTGTGTATTCAGATGTGTATTCGAACGCACATCTAGAATAAACATCCAGGTGTGTATTCAGATGTGTATTCGAACGCACATCCAGAATAAACATCCAGGTGTGTATTCATATGTGTATTCGAACGCACATCTAGAATAAACATCCAGGTGTGTATTCAGATGTGTATTCGAACGCACATCTAGAATGAACATCCAGGTGTGTATTCAGATGTGTATTCGAACGCACATCTAGAATGAACATCCAGGTGTGTATTCAGATGTGTATTCGAACGCACATCCAGAATGAACATCCAGGTGTGTATTCAGATGTGTATTCGAACGCACATCCAGAATGAACATCCAGGTGTGTATTCAGATGTGTATTCGAACGCACATCCAGAATGAACATCCAGGTGTGTATTCAGATGTGTATTCGAACGCACATCCAGATTAAACATCCAGGTGTGTATTCAGATGTGTATTCGAACGCACATCCAGATTAAACATCCAGGTGTGTATTCAGATGTGTATTCGAACGCACATCCAGAATAAACATCCAGGTGTGTATTCAGACGTGTATTCGAACGCACATCCAGAATTAACATCCAGGTGTGTATTCAGATGTGTATTCGAACACACATCTAGAGTAAACATCCAGGTGTGTATTCAGATGTGTATTCGAAGGCACATCCAGAATAAACATCCAGGTGTGTATTCAGACGTGTATTCGAACGCACATCCAGAATAAACATCCAGGTGTGTATTCAGACGTGTATTCGAACGCACATCCAGAATAAACATCCAGGTGTGTATTCAGATGTGTATTCGCACACACATCTAGAATAAACATCCAGGTGTTTATTCAGACGTGTATTCGAACGCACATCTTGAATAAACATCCAGGTGTGTATTCAGTGTGTATTCAGACGTGTATTCGAACGCACATCCAGAATAAACATCCAGGTGTGTATTCAGATGTGTATTCGAACGCACATGGAGAATGAACATCCAGGTGTGTATTCAGACGTGTATTCGAACGCACATCTTGAATAAACATCCAGGTGTGTATTCAGATGTGTATTCGAAGGCACATCCAGAATAAACATCCAGGTGTGTATTCAGATGTGTATTCGAAGGCACATCCAGAATAAACATCCAGGTGTGTATTCAGACGTGTATTCGAACGCACATCCAGAATAAACATCCAGGTGTGTATTCAGATGTGTATTCGAACGCACATCGAGAATGAACATCCATGTGTGTATTCAGACGTGTATTCGAAGGCACATCTTGAATAAACATCCAGGTGTGTATTCAGATGTGTATTCGAACGCACATCCAGAATAAACATCCAGGTGTGTATTCAGACGTGTATTCGAACGCACATCTTGAATAAACATCCAGGTGTGTATTCAGATGTGTATTCGCACACACATCTAGAATAAACATCCAGGTGTGTATTCAGACGTGTATTCGAACGCACATCTTGAATAAACATCCAGGTGTGTATTCAGTGTGTTCAGACGTGTATTCGACACTGTTTTTCAGTATATAGGTCCATTCCATAATTTCTATGTTTTAAAACCAGCTATAACAAAAACTTCTCCTTTTTGGGCCTCAAACGATCAAGAAATATTTAATTCTTAAGAAGAATGTACTTTTTACTGTTTTGAAACAAATTTACCTCCAAAATAAACAAAAGATGGCATAAAATTCTAACCTTCGTTACTGTCGCCGTCAATTATGTACATGTTAAAACTACAATATTACATAAATACTTGTGTTTGGCAGTATCATATGTATGTGTATATCTTAGCATGGTTATTCTTCCTTGAAAAAAAAATGCTTTAGGCAATTAAGAGCTGACAGGTTCCGTATATTATGAGATCGAGTTGGTGTCGCCGAATTTTGCATTTTCCTAAATCTTTCGTTACTGCCCTTTTGTCACTGATAAAAATAGACAAATTTTTGTACCATAATCATTTTTATCAATTGTCTTCGTTTTATCATCATACTTCTGACGACTAAACACCTGAGATAAACAGTAAAATCGAAAGTACGGCATATGTACATCTTAAGATAGAATGTCTGTAACGAAAAGTAAATCGTCAAACCTTCGTGAGCACACACTATTCTATAAATGAAAACAATAATTCAAATTATCCTTTTTAAATATAACAACCTCCAAATATCAATGAAAAAATGCATTTCTTAGTTATACAATGAGAATGTTTAATTTTTAACGCACTGTTACCTGTGTGCTTTTAACCTACGTTACTAAAACCTTCGTGATGCATTTTCGAAAAATAATGTTCGTATTTGCCTAGCTCCTTATTAGCTTTGTATATTATGACGTCATCAGTAAATTTAATACCAGGAGGCATTTAAAAGCCACCCGCTATATTGTATGTTTACAAAAGGTAGAAGAACAGGCATTGACAGCTTCAGAATACCAAAGGTGAGTTGTTTAAAGTTATCAGTGTTGTTTCCAAAGATTTATTTTCGATGTCACTTTTTACATACTTTAAAATGGATGTTTCACTTTGCTAAAGAATCAGTTTTGCGATTGTGACGCAATATATGACTTGAAACGTAATTAAAACGAATTAAACCTTCGTTACGAGTTGGTAACGAAGGTTTTGATCATTTAAATGAGTTTGAAATTTCATTTTGCACAATTGTATCCAAGCAAATAAGCATTTAAACTAAAAGCCAAGTGATATAGTATATAACATTTTAAAAAGAGATCGCATAAGGCACTTTTTGTAGACAAAGTATACCTAAGAAGTTTTCAGAAATTTTAGCTTCACATTAATGTTCATATATTACAT
The DNA here is from genome assembly GCA_963580285.1 of Lucinisca nassula. NCBI lineage: Eukaryota > Metazoa > Mollusca > Bivalvia > Lucinida > Lucinidae > Lucinisca > Lucinisca nassula. The sequence goes on from OY757017.1 coordinate 16,243,379, forward strand.
TCCATACTTACCCAAAACTATTCTGCACGACAAAAGTTACTTGGCTGGGCCTTAAAAATCTATTTACTTCTTTTAGGGGGCTATTGACACCATCAGGAGATCTGGCTTTGTCTTGAAAGGTCATAGCTTTTAGTAACGAAGGTTAGAAAAAAATAACGAAGGTTTTATCTATTTCAGACCGACAATGCCAAAGAGTAGAGCAGAAATCAAAATTGCATACAGTCAGAGAATGAAAGAAAAAGACAAAAGTTGTTGCTAAAGTCGTCGTGTTTGTTTTATATAACGTTTGTCAGTTTTTGTTAAACCTTCGATACATTTTAACACTTTTCTATATATCCACGTAAAGGAAACTAACGTCGTTGAAACATCCCGAAATTTATTTCAATGTAACAAGACAATAACATTTGACAATTTCATATGTAGATTTCTGTTTAGTTTTATTCATTTTTGCTGTATCTTATTTGAAACATGCTGCTTTTAAATAAAATAGCAAATGAAGAAGCAGCATGAAACTTCAATATTTTCACTACACATAAATCTTGAAAGAAATAACTGAAAACGTTTAAAGTTGCGTTTTATTTAAAATAAAAATAATCATCTGTGAAATAAAGGGTATAGAAAGTGTTTAAAACTGATTTTTATCAATTCAATGCCCCCAAAATAACCCAACATGCAGACAACGAAGGTTTTATGTCACATTTTTGAACTTTTGACAGCTTACTTTAACAGTGTGTTACTCGAAAACAGACAAAGTGTTGCATTCAATAATTTTGCAGTAAGTACTTCGATTATAGTTTGATCAGTTGTTGGTATTTGCTGGTTAATCTGAAAAACTTCACTTTTTTGTTCTTTGCAACCAAGCAATGGACCTATATACTGAAAAACAGTGCGAACGCACATCTTGAATAAACATCCAGGTGTGTATTCAGATGTGTATTCGAAGGCACATCCAGAATAAACATCCAGGTGTGTATTCAGATGTGTATTCGAAGGCACATCCAGAATAAACATCCAGGTGTGTATTCAGACGTGTATTCGAACGCACATCCAGAATAAACATCCAGGTGTGTATTCAGATGTGTATTCGAACGCACATCGAGAATGAACATCCATGTGTGTATTCAGACCTGTATTCGAAAGCACATCTTGAATAAACATCCAGGTGTGTATTCAGATGTGTATTCGAACGCACATCCAGAATAAACATCCAGGTGTGTATTCAGACGTGTATTCGAACGCACATCCAGAATAAACATCCAGGTGTGTATTCAGATGTGTATTCGCACACACATCTAGAATAAACATCCAGGTGTGTATTCAGACGTGTATTCGAACGCACATCTTGAATAAACATCCAGGTGTGTATTCAGTGTGTATTCAGACGTGTATTCGAACGCACATCCAGAATAAACATCCAGGTGTGTATTCAGATGTGTATTCGAACGCACATCGAGAATGAACATCTAGGTGTGTATTCAGACGTGTATTCGAACGCACATCTTGAATAAACATCCAGGTGTGTATTCAGGTGTGTATTCGAACGCACATCCAGAATAAACATCCAGGTGTGTATTCAGACGTGTATTCGAACACACATCTAGAATAAACATCCAGGTGTGTATTCAGATGTGTATTCGAACGCACATCCAGAATAAACATCCAGGTGTGTATTCAGACGTGTATTCGAACGCACATCTTGAATAAACATCCAGGTGTGTATTCAGTGTGTATTCAGACGTGTATTCGAACGCACATCCAGAATAAACATCCAGGTGTGTATTCAGATGTGTATTCGAACGCACATCGAGAATGAACATCTAGGTGTGTATTCAGACGTGTATTCGAACGCACATCTTGAATAAACATCCAGGTGTGTATTCAGATGTGTATTCGAACGCACATCCAGAATAAACATCCAGGTGTGTATTCAGACGTGTATTCGAACGCACATCCAGAATAAACATCCAGGTGTGTATTCAGATGTGTATTCGCACACACATCTAGAATAAACATCCAGGTGTGTATTCAGATGTGTATTCGAACGCACATCCAGAATAAACATCCAGGTGTGTATTCAGACGTGTATTCGAACGCACATCGAGAATGAACATCCAGGTGTGTATTCAGACGTGTATTCGAACGCACATCTTGAATAAACATTCAGGTGTGTATTCAGATGTGTATTCGAAGGCACATCCAGAATAAACATCCAGGTGTGTATTCAGTGTGTATTCAGACGTGTATTCGAACGCACATCCAGAATAAACATCCAGGTGTGTATTCAGATGTGTATTCGAAGGCACATCCAGAATGAACATCCAGGTGTGTATTCAGACGTGTATTCGAACGCACATCTTGAATAAACATCCAGGTGTGTATTCAGATGTGTATTCGAACGCACATCCAGAATAAACATCCAGGTGTGTATTCAGACGTGTATTCGAACGCACATCCAGAATAAACATCCAGGTGTGTATTCAGATGTGTATTCGCACAAACATCTAGAATAAACATCCAAGTGTGTATTCAGACGTGTATTCGAACGCACATCCAGAATAAACATCCAAGTGTGTATTCAGACGTGTATTCGAACGCACATCCAGAATAAACATCCAGGTGTGTATTCAGACGTGTATTCGAACGCACATCTTGAATAAACATCCAGGTGTGTATTCAGAAATGTATTCGAACGCACATCTAGAATAAATATCCAGGTGTGTATTCAGACGTGTATTCGAACGCACATCCAGAATAAACATCCAGGTGTGTATTCAGATGTGTATTCGAAGGCACATCCAGAATAAACATCCAGGTGTGTATTCAGATGTGTATTCGAAGGCACATCCAGAATAAACATCCAGGTGTGTATTCAGACGTGTATTCGAACGCACATCCAGAATAAACATCCAGGTGTGTATTCAGATGTGTATTCGAACGCACATCCAGATTAAACATCCAGGTGTGTATTCAGACGTGTATTCGAACGCACATCTTGAATAAACATTCAGGTGTGTATTCAGATGTGTATTCGAAGGCACATCCAGAATAAACATCCAGGTGTGTATTCAGTGTGTATTCAGACGTGTATTCGAACGCACATCCAGAATAAACATCCAGGTGTGTATTCAGATGTGTATTCGAACGCACATCCAGAATAAACATCCAGGTGTGTATTCATATGTGTATTCGAACGCACATCTTGAATAAACATCCAGGTGTGTATTCAGATGTGTATTCGAACGCACATCCAGAATAAACATCCAGGTGTGTATTCAGACGTGTATTCGAACGCACATCCAGAATAAACATCCAGGTGTGTATTCAGATGTGTATTCGCACACACATCTAGAATAAACATCCAGGTGTGTATTCAGACGTGTATTCGAACGCACATCCAGAATAAACATCCAGGTGTGTATTCAGACGTGTATTCGAACGCACATCTTGAATAAACATCCAGGTGTGTATTCAGAAATGTATTCGAACGCACATCTAGAATAAATATCCAGGTGTGTATTCAGACGTGTATTCGAACGCACATCCAGAATAAACATCCAGGTGTGTATTCAGATGTGTATTCGAACGCACATCGAGAATAAACATCCAGGTGTGTATTCAGACGTGTATTCGAACGCACATCCAGAATAAACACCCAGGTGTGTATTCAGATGTGTATTCGAACGCACATCCAGAATAAACATCCAGGTGTGTATTCAGATGTGTATTCAAACGCACATCTAGAATAAACATGCAGGTGTGATCGTCGGAACTGACGGCTATAGGTAAAATATCGCGTCGACCCCAAGTCGAGTCTGCACATGTTGCTACTGACTAAATTGTATAACACAGGGTTGTCATTTTACATATTTTGTAAATGAATGAATAATTTAATTCAGAAGCTTATAAATGACGATATTCTTAGTTATTTTCTCAATACAGTACATTTTGTGTGCGGTAACAATTATTGTGCATCCGTACGTGTTATTGTCTTAAAATTTCCAGTGAAAGGCCATAGATTCGGGAGGCAAGTCAGATCATTCTACCAGAAATTATTTATATGTATTATTTTCTACACCAGTTGGTAATTAACCGTAATTAACGTAGATAAGAAAGTGAGTGAGAGCCTACCTTTCTTTAAAAAGTCTATCAAGGAGAAGAAAACATAATAACCAGTATAATTATTCAATTTTTTAATATTTTAATATGTAATAATTTCCTTTGTACAACATGTTATTGACAGGAGACTGTACATTGTACTAAAAGCTATATATCTTTTATTCTAGATCCTGAAAACAATGAAACTGTTGAATAAAAATTGAGAAACTACGTCACATAAATGTATTATGCCCCCCAGCCCCCAGTGTTGAGAGCGTTCAGTTACAACATTTATGAAAATATCAAAGCTTTGTATCAAACATTAGTTTCTGATTTTAGTAGCTACTACGAGTATCATATTTGCCTTATTTGTGCAATCTTTACTAACAGATGTAAGTAAATATTCTTGAAAAACTTAGCTAATATTAGGAAAAACAAGGCTTTATACCCGATTCCAGCAATTTCCATTTGGTGATTGATATGAAATTTGTGAAAATCGTGCGATCTGTTTTGTTCAAACGCAGGATTTATATGGAAGAGATAGGCCTATTCGGAGTGAAATTTTCGTGAGCGACGGCCATATTATTTTCAGGACCTGGATAACATAGAGAATTTGAAATAAGTTTTTTGTTTCTGCACACAACAGTATTATATGTGTATTCATTTTCTGAGTTAGAAAATTTCCAAAACAATGGTAGCGGTTTCAATTAGCCTAAACATTCAGAAAAATGGTGTTATTCAAACACGCAACCAAACTGCCCCATTAGAGAAAAATATCAATTTCTTCGTTGCATATTGACATACAACTATATTCAACCACAACAAAAATGGTTTCAATGCAAAATTTTCCCGAAATAAGTAAGTTATAACTAAGGATCTAGACCTGTTTGCAATATTGCAGTTCATTGAAGAGAAATTATTTCAGAACCATTAAAAAAGATGAGCTCTGTCATTATGCTTCTCCATGTATAATGTCGTTTCTCTACGTGAAACGGGTTAAGGGTTAACGGTGACGAACAAACGAACAGACATACTCACGTGACGGTATTAGTGGGATTACCCTTTGATGTGCCGTTGATATTTTTAACTCCGCAAGCTCGATTATTATTTTTTTTATAACCCCACACACCGTTTTAACACTACAATCACGGAATGAAACTATACTAGAAATTGCGCCGCCGTCGCCGACGCGTATCCCTCTGCTGCGCTGTGTTACTAACAAAGCATCATCAACCAATGTGAATGAACTGTCAATGGGAGTGGAATCGGTATAGGAACCAAGCACATGTAGTTGAAGCCTTATTAGGGTTTGAGGGGAGGGGCTTAGTGGGTTGGGACTCGGTAGTGAGTAGTAGGGGCAGTCATAGTTCAGGATGACTGTGTTGCCATAAATATAACCAGTGTCAATATGAAAGAAATCGGTATAAAATATAGAAATAATAGCAATATTAAGTTTTGAGGGGGTGTATAAGTGGTTTGGTACCCTTGTGTGGGTAGTTTGGGCAGGAATAATTCAGATTGACCGCGTTGTCCTAAGCTTGTTCAGTAGCAAAAGAAATTAAGAAGTTCTCAAAGATACACAGGAATCAAGTGAATTACCATTTATGACCCCATGCCTCCAACCAATTCGTAATTTTTGACCCAGGGATCGGATTGAAGTCCGAAATAATGCACGGGCGCATTATTGGTCACAATAATTATTATAAAGTTTTAAAGATCTAGTATTACGGTGTAGGAAAATTTACATGACAATCGGACGGACGGACGGACAGACAGACGGAAGGCGAGTATCACCACAATATCCCACGCTATAGCGGAGCGGGTTGATAATAATCCCTACAATGTCAGTTTGATCAAACACACTTATCGAAATGACACGGCCTGGGCAAAATATTTTTGAAATCCGAAAAAGAGTTTCTGAGGAGAAGATTTTTAAAGATTTACTATATTGCCATTTTGGGAAAAAATGGTCACGCACCCTGGCGGCCATGTTTTTTAATGAAATGACACATCTTGGTCAATTTTGGTAGAGGGTCACCTATAGAGCATTTCTGCCAAATATTTTTAAAAGAATTTTAAAGAATTTCATTTCGGTTGCCATGGCAACCAAAGTTCGATATGGATTTCAATTCTTTTGGCAATTTTGGAAGAGGACTACCCAAGGAACATATCTGTGAAGTAATAAGTAAATCTGTCCAGTGGCGATGGTCTTTTTATAAATTGTTGACGAACAACAGACGACGCACGATTGACGACGGACGACGAACATAGAGCAGTTACAATAGCCCACCCTGAGCCTTTGACTCAGATGGGCTAATACAAGTAATGTAAGTATATGCACTAAATAAAATGAAACAATTCCTTCAGAAAAACGGCCTCGCTGAGGACAAAAATTGACAAAGAAGTGCTATATTTACTAAATATATTAATTAGTTTGTCATAATAATATTTTGGAAGATCATTGGGTAATGCGGCGCACTGAATATAAATAAAATGACCCTTTAAGAAAAGAATATTACTTTCAGAAATCATTTTTACAAGTATTTTAAACGGTTGCCAATCTCCAGATCAAACTTCACACTAATGGAATTATATTTTGATTAATCTTTTGTTGAAAAGGCGATTGGCAATGCAAGACAATAATATCAAAATCCTTTGCCGTGCAGTCTGAAAACGAAGAATATGCTTTCCAATTAATTTTGAAAGGAGACAACAAGGATATGTCAAAAGCTTAGGTCTTGGTAGACATTTTCAACGATTTCTCGCATTTTCTATATAAATGTAGCTAAAAACATGTCAACCCGTTTGGGGGTTACTATATTTCTTCACAACTAGACAAGACTACCGAACAAATAGGCCTATATGTACATCTATGTTTTTTGGTTTCAAAGATTGAAGGACCGGAACAGCTTAATCTTTGTTGACTAGACGCTCAAGTCCACCAACGATCTTGAGATTTATACCAAACCGCTCAATCGTCATTCGTCTGTATCTGGCAGTACAATGCGTGTGTTGGGAAATACCTTTCACGAATGTCTGTTGGAGGCATGCTCAAACGTCCAATAAGGCCATCGTACCAGTACTGAATTCCGTGTAGACAAACGATGGCACAGAAGTGCCCCGGTACATGCATTGTTACCCCTGCCAGGATAAAAGAGTTGCTGTTTATTGAAACGTTATTAGAATGCATGAGTTTATCAAATGAAAGTCTACCGTACAGACATAGTTCGTAAACTCGCACGACAAAAACTGGACATTTCTGCAGTATAACTCTCTTCTCATCTCGTACATGTCTGCTAGATCTAGTGTCTTCGTGACTGTAATACAAAAACAAAATTCATACTACATTGCTTATAAAAACCATTTTATCGCTAGTGCAATATCTTAAAATAAGAGTGACATTTTTTAAAATCATCTTTTATGTCCTAACATGATATTTTCCTTACATTTTTAGGCAGATGTTTTTCTTAAGGGATTTGTTGAAATTGTATTTATGCATGCATATTCCAAAATCGTTAGACATATTTTAAATGCCTGCTCGAATCTAATCTGATTGAAAAGTCAATTTATAAATCTAGATGATTATCTGGTAAGCGTGTTAATTGTTAGTTAAAAGTTCATATAGTTATCTTGAAAATTAAGTGGTTAAGAGTTACGTGACGGGTTAACCACATAATTATCTAGATAATTAAGAGGTTAACTGTTGGCAGAAGTTTGCCACCATACATATGCCCAGTAAGTTGAAGATAGTTTAAATTAATTTTGATATGCATTGATTAACATCACGTAGACATACAGGACTATGTTGAACTGCACAAATTTAAATAATTCATAAAGATGCAGTTACAAAATTGTAGCCATCCTTTTCAAATTATGCACCATATAGACAAGAATTGGTCGTAAAGTTCCAAAACTAGGTCAAGTAGAGTTATGGTTCTTTGTCACTGCACACCCTCTCAGCGTGTTCTATGTTTGTGTGCAGTAACAAGTTTGTATCTCCCAAAATGTCGAAGTTATGCTCCGGACAAGAAATTGTCATAAAGGGAGATAATTCAAAAACTAGGTCAGGAAGAGTTATTGTTCTTTGACACCCTGCACACCCTCTCAATGTATTCTATGTATGTGTCAAGTTACAAGTTTGTATCTTCAATACTTTTCGAGATATGCTTCGGACAAGAAAACGTGACAGACGGACGGACGGACGACGGAGAAGAGATCCCTATATGTCGCGGCTACTCCGTAGCAGGCGGCACAAAAAAACGACTGGTTACTGATTTCGTGACCGGTTAACATCCCTTAACTTAAAAGCTGGGGTGGACGTGTAGAAGATATGCGCCTTTCCAACACGTGCACGATTGATAATGGGCTGGCAATTATTCATATCTTCTTCCAGATGAACAAAGCTTAAAAGCTTTTATTTCATGTTATAATATTATACTAGAATATTACTCTTACCCTGAACTATTATCATCCGAGCCAGTATCACCTATATAACACGCAGTTTCAGCATGCATCCACTTGTCAACTATCTGCTGAACACTGTCTATGTCATCTCCAAGTCTGAATAAAAAATAAGTTTATGGAAAATGCGTGCCAGTGCTGCTAAACCTTGACTATTTATTGATGTCTTTATCTTCGTTTTATGGCACTCGTTGATATACATTTTCCGATCGCAACTAATCTTACATTGAGAAAACATCAGATAAGAAGTACATGTACATGGAAACGTGACCTAATCCTTACCCATTCGAAACTCCTAACCGTGTGTAAATAACTGTTACACACGGGTACGATATAAATAATATATTATTTCTTAATTAATACCTCCTACGCGAGATGTATACGCTCCATTAATCCCTACATTGGAGCCTCACATAAATGGCAGATATATAAAAAATGTGTTCTGAGAAACGAGGTCTTTTGAAAATAAGGAAATCAATTCAAATAGAGATAACTTAAGACTCGGTTTTATTGAGTCTATTCGTGAGCAGCAATGGTAGTACTACGTTACTCAAAAACTCAATTACCACAACAAAAATAACATATAAAAAGTACCATAAACGTCTGCGTGGATTTGCGTTCCTATAACACCAAATAAAAACATTAACTTGTTCGAATCAGCATCATGTTTTATAACATGTCAGTAATAAACAGTGTTGTCAAGTTTCACACGCCGAAGATTTTCGAGTTCCACAAATGATATGACTAAGTAGCAATAATTTGGAGCAGGAAAAGGACTACGTTATCCAAAAAGTAAATAAAGATATACGTCGTATCGACAAATTGTATTACGTAAGCTTATTTTCCTCGTATTACATCAGTTAAGTTGATAAGATGTTAAACTAAGCGGTTAAGAATAGTTACAAATGTAAATCATTCATGTCTCACCCATTCTCTGGAATACGTAAGCCAAAGGTTTCCCTTGTTTCTTTGACGGGTTCTGTACAGTTAGGGTCCCGACATCGTGACACTGTCTTTGTCCTCCAGTGCTTATCGAAATGCACCATCATAAATTCGGATTCGTCTCCGAAGAGGTTGGTGCTGGCACATGGTGTCAGCCTAGCCCAAACTAACTTGGCCTGGTTGAAATCACCTTCATTCATCAGCGCAAGGACTGTTCGAAGTGTTGTAAATGTTACACTATCTTCCGCGGAAATTAGATCCCTGAATGTTTTGTTCATCTGGAAGAAGATATGAATAATTGTCAGCCCATTATCAATCGTGCACGTGTTGGAAAGGCGCATATCTTCTACACGTCCACCCCATTTCATTACACTAGGCAGGTGTTCGTTTGAAGCCTGAACTTCTGGTTTTTCTTTTCTTTGCCTTTCTTTCGGAATTTTATGATAAAGATTTCCTTTCCGACGTTTTCCCTTTTTCCACACTTCTTCCTCGACATTTAAGTCTGTGTCAACACGTTTCCTTTTCCTGGTTGTTTTTTTTAAGTTTGCTGATGGGAACATCTCTAATGCCAGTCGCCCCTGTATGGCTGCCTTAACCTTCATAACAAATGTTGCTGGTCGACGATCCCTTTCTGATTGTGTAACATTTGTCTTCAAATACTTGAACCAGTTTTCTACGGGAGAGTTAGTATCCCTTGTTATATGAATATCGTTAATTCTTGATAGCATGATGCCTGACCATAGTGGAAATATAGGGAAATAATTACATATAAGCAAGTCTGGTAATTCTGGCAGAAACAGGTCGTTGTCCGTAGAAACACTGGCTTCCTTTAAACCCTTTTGCACGTCTAACTTAACACCCTCAAATAACCTTGTGAAAGGCGATGCATCTCGGATAGATATCTTTGACATTTCTTTTTCTCCATCTGGAATTTGACTATCCGATGACTCTATGTCTTCGGGTACATCTTCTTCGACATTCCTTATTAGTCCTTGCAAATGCACCTTTGCCAACGTGACTTCTTCTGTCTGTCTTTCGGACAGAGTGACAATGCACACATCTTCAAAGATTTTCAGTCCTTGTTCTAAGCTGACCGTATTTTGCAGTAAAGCGAAGCATTGTAAAACGAATGTTCTTGTTGCCTTTTTAACGAGTTTGCCGAATTTTTTTTTCATTGCTCTTATCAAGTCTTGTATCATATGACTTGCACAAAGATGATGTACTGTTACATTTAAATCCATTTTGTTGTGCAGAATTTCGAAACATTTTTGAATGTACATTTTGACGTTCATGTTATTATGGACTTGTAGACTTGCTTGTATAATGGCATAACTGAAGTCACTTTCGACTTTTCTTACATTTAACAGATGACCTTTCAAACTGACATGTCTTCGTAGAGTCTGGACGAAATGCGAAATCCTCGGGATACTATGTTGTGTAGAAATCATATCCCCTACAGAAACAGGGACGCCTGCATCTGGAAGCATAACAACCAAGGAGTACAAATATGGTCGTTTCTGACGCTCTATATTTCGCACAACACTTCCAGTTGCATCAAAGTAAAGATCAAGAGACTTGGAAGATGACATGGTTTGGATTAATTTTAATTGCTCATCTGAAAACATGAGTAATACAAAAGGTTCCAAACCTATTTCTCTTATATAGGGCGTACACATTGTATCATCATTCTCCTTTAGAATCTGAAGTTCGCGCATTATATCTGGGTGCAAGTGTTCTTTAGAATACAATTCAGACACCATTTTCCGTAGAACTTCTTGATTCGGAACAGATGAAAAATTTCCTAATTTAAGTTCTTCTTTATTTGCATTCACCAGATTTTCGTTAAATATGACTGCTGAAGACGAGCTCTTAATTCTTTCAGACATCATCTGGCGATCATCTGCAGTTATATTTCTTCGGTTTATTTCAAGCTTGTCATGGCGAATGTGACCCTTTACGGTATAATATACATTCCTTTCGTCTTCGTTCTGGATTTTAAAGTGGAAAGTTGCTCCACATCTGTCACCTTTACATACGGCCTTTCCTGCAACAAATGGAGAATTTGCTTTGCGACTGTTTTTATTGCACACTCTATGATCTTTAAAGGCCAATACGCAGCCAGGATGTCTTGATAGTATTTTCGATGCAAATACATTTGTCCATGGTTGTTGAAGTCTCCTCTTCTTTATGCGTTTCTGTCCATAATACTTAATTTCTGGTTTAATTAAATCCCATTCAAGGTCAGTCAAAGTGAAGACAAACTGCTCTCCCTCACAGTTGAGGTCATATCCTTCATTCTGGTCGTGAATTAAATTCTCTGACTCAAAGTAAGCATCATACAAACTATCAACCCCCTTTACTGTTTCACTTGCTTCACTATCATCATACCGTCCTCTTTGAGGCATTTCATGGCTCTTTTTAGGTTCTGGATCATCTACATTTTCCTGTTGGTTATCTCCTTCTTTTCTCTTTTTCTTTTGTTTTGTCTTCAACTTTTTAGTTCTAAATTCTTTTCCTGTATCACTTAGTTCACATCTATCGTCTTTTTCTTCTCTTTGTGTTATTTCTTGGCTCTCGCTGGGTTCTTGATATTCTACATTTTTCAAGTGGATATCTCCTTCTTTCCCCTTTATCTTTTGTTTTGTCTTCGACTTCTTATTTGTAACTTCCTTTCCTGTGTCACTTAATTCACATCCATCGTCTTTTTCTTCTCTCTGTGTTATTTCTTGGCTCTCGCTGGGTTCTTGATATTCTACATTTTTCAAGTGGATATCTCCTCCTTTCCTTATTTTCTTTTGTTTTGTCTTCGACTTCTTATTTGTAACTTCCTTTGCTGTATCACTTAATTCACATCCATCGTCTTTTTCTTTTCTATGTGTTATTTCATGGCTCTCTCTGGGTTCTGGATATTCTATATTTTCCGGGTTGTTTTCTCCTTCTTTCCTCTTTTTCTTTCGTTTTGTCTTCGACTTCTTATTTGTAACTTCCTTTCCTGTGTCACTTAATTCACATCCATCGTCTTTTTCTTCTCTATGTGTTATTTCATGGCTCTCTCTGGGTTCTAGATATTCTATATTTTCCGGGTTGTTTTCTCTTTCTTTCCCCTTTTTCTTTTGTTTTGTCTTCGACTTCTTATTTGTAACTTCCTTTCCTGTATCACTTGATTCACATCCATCGTCTCTTTCTTCTCTATGTGTTATTTCATGGCTCTCTCTGGGTTCTGGATATTCTATATTTTCCGGGTTGTTTTCTCTTTCTTTCCCCTTTTTCTTTTGTTTTGTCTTCGACTTCTTATTTGTAACATACTTTCCTGTATCACTTAATTCACATCTATCGTCTTTTTCTTCTCTATGTGTTATTTCATGGCTCTCTCTGGATTCTGGATATTCTATATTTTCCGGGTTGTTTTCTCTTTCTTTCCCCTTTTTCTTTTGTTTTGTCTTCGACTTCTTATTTGTAACTTCCTTTCCTGTATCACTTGATTCACATCCATCGTCTTTTTCTTCTCTATGTGTTATTTCATGGCTCTCTCTGGGTTTTGGATATTCTATATTTTCCGGGTTGTTTTCTCTTTCTTTCCTAATTTTCTTTCGTTTTGTCTTCGACTTCTTATTTGTAACTTCCTTTCCTGTATCACTTGATTCACATCCATCGTCTTTTTCTTCTCTAAGTGTTATTTCATGGCTCTCTCTGGGTTCTGGATATTCTATATTTTCCGTGTTGTTTTCTCTTTCTTTCCCCTTTTTCTTTTGTTTTGTCTTCGACTTCTTATTTGTAACTTCCTTTCCTGTATCGCTTAATTCACATCCAACGTCTTTTTCCTCTCTATGTGTTATTTCATGGCTCTCTCTGGATTCTGGATATTCTATATTTTCCGGGTTGTTTTCTCTATCTTTCCTAATTTTCTTTTGTTTTGTCTTCGACTTCTTATTTGTAACTTCCTTTCCTGTGTCACTTAATTCACATCCATCGTCTTTTTCTTCTCTCTGTGTTATTTCTTGGCTCTCGCTGGGTTCTTGATATTCTACATTTTTCAAGTGGATATCTCCTCCTTTCCTTATTTTCTTTTGTTTTGTCTTCGACTTCTTATTTGTAACTTCCTTTGCTGTATCACTTAATTCACATCCATCGTCTTTTTCTTTTCTATGTGTTATTTCATGGCTCTCTCTGGGTTCTGGATATTCTATATTTTCCGGGTTGTTTTCTCCTTCTTTACTCGTTTTCTTTTGTTTTGTCTTCGACTTCTTATTTGTAACTTCCTTTCCTGTATCACTTAATTCACATCCATCGTCTTTTTCTTTTCTATGTGTTATTTCATGGCTCTCTCTGGGTTCTGGATATTCTATATTTTCCGGGTTGTTTTCTCCTTCTTTCCTCGTTTTCTTTTGTTTTGTCTTCGACTTCTTATTTGTAACTTCCTTTCCTGTGTCACTTAATTCACATCCATCGTCTTTTTCTTCTCTATGTGTTATTTCATGGCTCTCTCTGGGTTCTAGATATTCTATATTTTCCGGGTTGTTTTCTCTTTCTTTCCCCTTTTTCTTTTGTTTTGTCTTCGACTTCTTATTTGTAACTTCCTTTCCTGTATCACTTGATTCACATCCATCGTCTCTTTCTTCTCTATGTGTTATTTCATGGCTCTCTCTGGGTTCTGGATATTCTATATTTTCCGGGTTGTTTTCTCTTTCTTTCCTAATTTTCTTTTGTTTTGTCTTCGACTTCTTATTTGTAACATACTTTCCTGTATCACTTAATTCACATCTATCGTCTTTTTCTTCTCTATGTGTTATTTCATGGCTCTCTCTGGATTCTGGATATTCTATATTTTCCGGGTTGTTTTCTCTTTCTTTCCCCTTTTTCTTTTGTTTTGTCTTCGACTTCTTATTTGTAACTTCCTTTCCTGTATCACTTGATTCACATCCATCGTCTTTTTCTTCTCTATGTGTTATTTCATGGCTCTCTCTGGGTTTTGGATATTCTATATTTTCCGGGTTGTTTTCTCTTTCTTTCCTAATTTTCTTTCGTTTTGTCTTCGACTTCTTATTTGTAACTTCCTTTCCTGTATCACTTGATTCACATCCATCGTCTTTTTCTTCTCTAAGTGTTATTTCATGGCTCTCTCTGGGTTCTGGATATTCTATATTTTCCGTGTTGTTTTCTCTTTCTTTCCCCTTTTTCTTTTGTTTTGTCTTCGACTTCTTATTTGTAACTTCCTTTCCTGTATCGCTTAATTCACATCCATCGTCTTTTTCCTCTCTATGTGTTATTTCATGGCTCTCTCTGGATTCTGGATATTCTATATTTTCCGGGTTGTTTTCTCTATCTTTCCTAATTTTCTTTTGTTTTGTCTTCGACTTCTTATTTGTAACTTCCTTTCCTGTGTCACTTAATTCACATCCATCGTCTTTTTCTTCTCTCTGTGTTATTTCTTGGCTCTCGCTGGGTTCTTGATATTCTACATTTTTCAAGTGGATATCTCCTCCTTTCCTTATTTTCTTTTGTTTTGTCTTCGACTTCTTATTTGTAACTTCCTTTGCTGTATCACTTAATTCACATCCATCGTCTTTTTCTTTTCTATGTGTTATTTCATGGCTCTCTCTGGGTTCTGGATATTCTATATTTTCCGGGTTGTTTTCTCCTTCTTTCCTCGTTTTCTTTTGTTTTGTCTTCGACTTCTTATTTGTAACTTCCTTTCCTGTATCACTTAATTCACATCCATCGTCTTTTTCTTTTCTATGTGTTATTTCATGGCTCTCTCTGGGTTCTGGATATTCTATATTTTCCGGGTTGTTTTCTCCTTCTTTCCTCGTTTTCTTTTGTTTTGTCTTCGACTTCTTATTTGTAACTTCCTTTGCTGTATCACTTAATTCACATCCATCGTCTTTTTCTTTTCTATGTGTTATTTCATGGCTCTCTCTGGGTTCTGGATATTCTATATTTTCCGGGTTGTTTTCTCCTTCTTTCCTCGTTTTCGTTTGTTTTGTCTTCGACTTCTTATTTGTAACATCCTTTCCTGTATCACTTAATTCACAGCCATCGTCTTGTCCTTCAATATGAGTGATTACATGGCTTTGTCTAGGCTCTTGATAAACTACATTTTCCGCGAGGCTGTCTATTTCTTCCGTTTTCTTCATTTTACGGGTATCAAACGTTGTGTCTGTAATTTGTTTGACTGTTTCATTTGTCTCACTTTCACAATCTCTGTCTTCTTTTTGAGGTTTAATCTCATTTACATCTACTATCGGGTTTTTGTCTCCTTCATCTGCTTTCTTCGTTTTCAGTTTACGCCTTTCTGTGCGTATATGAAGTATAGTGTCTCTCAAACGTTTAATATCATCCCTTGTTTTCCCACTTTCCGCCATGCTTTGCTGAAATAAAATTACACTTATGGTCCAACATGAAAAATGTTATTGGAGTTTGTTAAAAATTCTTACGGTCTACGGATTTCAACGGTCTACTACAGTGCCCCTAAAGAACGGTGCCCCTAAATTGACATGGTGTGCACTTTTTTTCACATGTACGACTCTTTTTTTATTTCGTTAAAACTTAATAATGAAATTCTTATTCTGTTTAAACGAAATGATTATTTCGCTATCGAAGCCCTTATTTTGTTATAACGAAATAGCGAAGCTTCGTTATTTCGTTTAAACGAAATAATTATTTCGTTATAGCGAAATAACGAAGGACATATTTCGTTATAACGAAGCTTCGTTATTGTTTAAACGATTTAATTATTTCTTGAGAACGAAATAACGCAATCCTTATTTGGTTAAAACGAAATCATTATTGCGTTAAAACAAAATAACGAAGCTTTGTTTATTCGCAATACATGTATAGAGATAAGGACTTTGTTATTTCGTTTTAACGAAATTAAATAAAAGAATCACACATGCGAAATAAGAGGGCCATATTGGCTCTATATCGCTCACCTTAGTATCTTGGCTCTATTGCTTAAGGACAAAATGAAGAACGAGACAAGTTGTGAACAGGGGAGGGGGTTGTCACGTTTTAAGAAGGATAAGGATTGGGGGCTTCTCAAAGCAGGGATGCGTTTAGTTTATACTAATTTATTATCCCCCGCCGATGAAATCGGGAGGGGGATATAGTTTTGGCGTTGTCCGTCCGTCCGTCTGTTCGGAAATTCCATCATTTCTGGTTTAAGGGGTATTTCTTTTGTTCTTTTCTTTTGTTTGCTTAGCAGCATAAGCCCCTAAACTTTTTGTTCACGGAATGAACCTATTGTTCTCTTATGAGCGTAAAGTTAGTTCCCGGTTCCCGGTTCCCGGTTCCCGATTCCAGTTCCCGGTTCCCGGTTCCCGATTCCAGTTCCCGGTTCCCGATTCCAGTTCCCGGTTCCCGGTTCCCGATTCCAGTTCCCGGTTCCCGATTCCAGTTCCCGGTTCCCGATTCCAGTTCCCGGTTCCGCATTCCAGTTCCCGGTTCCCGATTCCCGGTTCCCGTATACGATGTTGTTCCCGATTCCAGTTCCCGGTTCCCGGTCGTCCGTGCCGCAGTGGCCCGGAGAAAGGGCAGTGGACACATACTGCATTAGACCACACTGCAGCTTAGCAGCGGAAGTAACGGAGGCTCTCTTTAAGTGATGATCATCCGTGCCGCAGGGCCCCGCGGAGAAAGAGCAGTGGACACATACTGCATTACACCACATCATGGCTAAGCGGCGGGAGGAACGGAGACTCTCTATGATGACCATCCGTCCCGCGGTTGCCCGGCGACAGAACAGTGGACACATACTGCATTAGACTACATCGCGGCTAAATGGCGAGAGTAACGGAAACTCTCTAGAGTTGATGACTTTCCGTCTCGCAGTGGCCCTTTGACATGGAAATGGACATGTACCCCTTTAGGCCAATATGCGGATAGGCTGCTGGAGTAGCGGAGAATCGCTATAGGTGATGATCATCCGTCCCGCTGTGGCCCGTCGACAAGACAGTGGACACATGCTACAATAGACCACGCTGCGGCTAAGCGGCGGGAGTAGCGGAGACTCTCTTAAGGCGATGATCATCCGTGCCGCAGTGGCCCGGAGAAAGGGCAATGGACACATACTGCATTAGACCACACCGCGTCTAAGGGTTATACTGAGTTAGCTGCAGCCCGTTGAATAGCTGCTATTTTCTTTCTGTAGATTTTCTGCATATCGGGAACCGAGATCTAGTTCCCGGTTCCGATTTAAAAAGGAACCGGGAACCAGGAACTAGTTCCCGGTTCTCGCTAGTTCCCGGTTCCCGATTTGATTTTACTATGTTAAGAGCTGCCTGCGTTAGATAGAAATGTTTTATTCAGTTATCAGCTGATAAGGAATGACATCCTTACTCACAGTTCACCCGCGCCGCAAATCTTTTAAAACCCGCGCAGCCCCGCATTGAGCGGGCGGAACAAAGCAACTAGACCGCAAGTTTGCGCGGGTTATAGGTCATGATCATCCGTGCCGCAGTGTGCCGGCGACAGGGCAGTGGACACATACTGCATTAGACCACACCGCGGCATAGCGGCGGGAGTAACGGAGATTCTCTATAGGTGATGACCATCCATGCCACAGTGGCCTGGAGAAAGGGCAGTGGACACATACTGCATTACACCACATCGCGGCTAAGCGGTGTGAGTAACGGAGACTCTCTATAGGCGATGACCATCCGTCGCGCGGTAGCCCGGCGACAGGACAGTGGACACATACTGCATCAGACCACACCGCGGCTAAATGGCGAGAGTAACGGAAACTCTCTAGAGTTGATGACTATCCGTCCCGCAGCGGCCCGGTGACATGGAAATTGACATGTACTCCTTGAGACCAATATGCGGATAGGCTGCGGATGTAGCGGAGAATCGCTATAGGTGATGATCATCCGTCCCGCTGTGGCCCGTCGACAAGACAGTGGACACATGCTACAACAGATCACGCTGCGGCTAAACGGCGGGAGTAGCGGAGACTCTCTTAAGGGTGATGATCATCCGTGCCGCAGTGGCCCGGAGAAAGGGCAGTGGACACATACTGCATTAGACCACACCGCATCTAAGGGTTATACTGAGTTAGCTGCAGCCCGTTGAATAGCTGCTATTTTTTTTTTGTAGGTTTTCTGCAAATCGGGAACCGAAATCTAGTTCCCGGTTCCCGATTTAAAAAGGAACCGGGAACCAGGAACTAGTTCCCGGTTCCCGCTAGTTCCCGGTTCCCGATTTGATTTTACTATGTTAAGAGCAGCCTGCGTTAGATAGAAATGTTTTATAAAGTTATCAGCTGTTAAGGAATGACATCCTGACTCACAGTTCACCTGCATCGCAAATCTTTTAAAACCCGCGCAGCCCCGCATTGAGCGGGCGGAACAAAGCAACTAGACCGCAAGTTTGCGCGGGTCATAGGTCATGATCAACCGTGCCGCAGTTTGCCGGCGACAGGGCAGTGGACACATACTGCATTAGACCACACCGCGGCCAAGCGGCGGGAGTAACGGAGATTCTCTAAAGGTGATGACCATCTGTGCCGCAGTGGCCCGGAGAAAGAGCAGTGGACACATACTGCATTACACCACATCGCGGCTAAGCGGTGTGAGTAACAGAGACTCTCTATAGGCGATGACCATCCGTCTCGCGGTAGCCCCCGCGACAGGACAGTGGACACATACTGAATTAGATCACACCGTAGTGGGAGTAACGGACACTCTCTATAGTTGATGACCATCCGTAACGCATTGGCCCGGAGAAAGGGCAGTGAACACAAACTGCATTAGACCACACCGTGGTTAAGTGGTGGGAGTAACGGAGATTCTCTTTAGGTGATGATCATCCGTCCCGCTGTGGCCCGGCGACAAGACAGTGGACACAAAATACATTAAACCACGCTGCGGCTAAGCAGCGGGAGTAGCGGAGACTCTCTTAAAGTGATGATTATCCATGCCGCAGTTGCCCGGAAAAAAGGGCAGTGGAGACATACTGCATTAGACCACACCGCGTCTAAGGGCTATACTGAGTTAGCTGCAGCCCTTTGAATAGCTGCTATTGCCTTTTTATAGGTTTTATGCTAATCGGAAACCGGGAATTAGTTCCCGGTTCCCGGTTCCCGATTTAATAAGGAACCAGGAACCGGGAACTAGTTCCCGGTTCCCGATTTGATTTGACTATGTTAAGAGTTGCCTGCGTTAGATAGAAATGTTTTATTAAGTTATCACTTGATAAGGAATTACATCCTTACTCACATTCACCCGCGCCGCAAACCTTTTGAAACCCTCGCAGCCCCACATTGAGCTGGCGGAACTAAGCAACTAGACCGCAAGTTTGCGCGGGTTATAGGTCATGATCATCCGTGCCGCAGTGGGTCGGCGACAGAGCATTGAACACATACTGCAACAGACCACACCGCAGCGGGAGTAACGGAGACTCACTATAGGTGATGACCATCCGTGCCGCAGTGGCCCGGAGAAAGGGTAGTGGACACAAACTGCACTGCACCACATCGCGTCTGAGTGGCGGGAGAAACGGAGACTCTCTATAGGTGATGACCATCCGTGCCGCAGTGTCCCGGAGAAAGGGCAGTGGACACATATTGCATTACACCACATCGCGTCTGAGTGGCGGGAGTAACGGAGACTCTCTATAGGTGATGACCATCCGTCCCGCGGTAGCCCGGCGACAGGCCAGTGGACACAAACTGCATTAGACCACACCGCGGCTTATTGGCGGGAGTAACGGAGCTTCTCTATACGTGATGACCATCCGTGCCGCAGTGTCCCGGAGAAAGGGCAGTGGACACATTCTGCATTACACCACATCGCGTCTGAGTGGCGGGAGTAACGGAGACTCTCTATAGGTGATGACCATCCGTCCCGCGGTAGCCCGGCGACAGGACAGTGGACACAAACCGCATTAGACCACACCGCGGCTAAGCGGTGGGAGTAACGGAGATTCTCTATACGTGATGACCATCCGTGCCGCAGTGTCCCGGAGAAAGGGCAGTGGACACATACTGCATTACACCACATCGCGTCTGAGTGGCGGGAGTAACGGAGACTCTCTCATGCACGCATGCATGACCATCCGTCCCGCAGTGGCTCGGCGACAGGGCAATGGACATGTTCTCCTTTAGACAAAGCTGCGGATAGCCTGCGGGAGTAGCGGAAAATCGCTATAGGTGATGATCATCCGTCCCGCTGTGGCCCGGCGACAAGACAGTGGACACATACTACAATAGACCATGCTGCGGCTAAGCGGCGGTAGTAGCGGTGCGCCTCTTAAGGTGATGATCATCCGTGTCGCAGTGGTCAAGAGAAAGGGCAGTGGACACATACTGCATTAGACCAAACCGCGGCTAAGGGTTATACTGAGTTAGCTGCAGCCCGTTGAATAGCTGCTTTTGTCTTTTTATTGGCTTTGTGCAAATCGGGAACTAGTTCCCGGTTCCCGGTTCCCGATTCAATAAGGAACCGGGAACCCGGTTCCCGATTTGATTTGACTATGTAAAGAGTTGTCTGCGTTAGATAGAAATGTTTTATTCAGTTATCAGTTGAAAAGGAATGCCATCCTTACTCACGGTTCACCCGCGCCGCAAATCTTTTAAAACCCGCGCAGCCCCGCATTGAGTGGGCGGAACAATATAACTAGACCGCAAGTTTGCGCCGGATATTGGTCATGATCATCCGTGCTGCAGTGGGCCGGCGACAGGGCTGTGGAAAAATACTGCAACAGACCACACCGCAGCGGGAGTAACGGAGACTCTCTATACGGTGATGACCATCCCTGCCGCAGTGGCCCGGAGAAAGAGCAGTGGACAAAAACTGCATTAGACCACACCGCGGCTAAGCGGCGGGAGAAACGGAGATTCTCTATAGGTGATGACCATCCGAACCGCAGTGGCCCGGAGATAGGGCAGTGGACAAATACTGCATTAGACCAAATCGCGGCTAAGGGTTATCATTAGTTAACTGCAGCCTTTTGAATAGCTGCAATTGTCTTTTTATAGGTTTTGTGCAAATCGGGAACCGGGAACGATTCCCGGTTCCCGGTTCCCGATTTAAGAAGGAACTGGGAACCGGGAACTAGTTCCCGGTTCCCGATTTGATTTTACTATGTAAAGAGTTGCCCGCGTTAGATAGAAATGTTTTATTCAGTTATCATTCGATAAGGAATGACATCCTTTTCTCACAGTTCACCCGCGCCGAAAATGTTTTAAAACCCGCGCAGCCCCTGCATTGAGCGGGCTGAACAAAGTAACTAGACCGCAAATTTGTGTGGGTTATAGGTCATTATCATCCGTGTCGCAGTGGGTCGGCGGCAGGGCAGTGGACACATACTGCAACAGACCACACCGCAGCGGGAGTAACGGCGACTCTCTATAGGTGATGACCATCCCTGCCGCAGTGGCCCGGAGAAAGGGCAGTGGACACAAACTGCATTTGACCACACCGCGGCTAAGCGGCGGGAGTAACGGAGATTCTCTATAGGTGATGACCATCCGTGCCGCAGTGGCCCGGAGAAAGGGAAGTGGACACATACTGCATTACACCACATTGCGGCGAAGGGTTGTCCTTAGTTAACTGCAGCCCTTTGAATAGCTGCTATTGTCTTTTAATAGGTTTTGTGCAAATTGGGAACCGGGACCCGGTTCCCGATTTAATAAGGAACGATTCCCGGTTCCCGGTTCCCGATTTAAGAAGGAACCGGGAACCGGGAACTAGTTCCCGGTTCCCGTTTTGATTTGACTATGTAAAGAGTCGCCTGTGTTAGATATAAATGTTTTATTCAGTTATCAGTTGATAAGGAATGACATCCTTACTCACAGTTCACCCGCGCGGCAAATCTTCTAAAACCCGCGCAGCCCCGCATTGAGCGAGCTGAACAAAGTAATTAGACCGCAAGTTGCGCGGGTAATAGGTCATGATCATCCGTGCCGCAGTGGGCCGGCGACAGGGCAGTGGACACATATTGCAACAGACCACACCGCAGCGGGAGTAACGGAGACCCTCTATAGGTGATGACCATCCGTACCGCAGTGGCCCAGAGAAAGGGCAAGTGACACAAACTGCATTAGACCACACCGCGGCTATACGGCGGGAGTAACAGAGATTCTCTATGGTTGCCATCCGTGCCGCAGTGGCCCGGAGAAAGGGCAGTGGACACATACTGCATTACACCATATCGCGGCTAAACGGCGGGAGTAACGGAGACTCTATAGTTGATGACCATCCGTCCCACGGTAGCCCGGCGACAGGACAGTGGACATGTACTCCTTTAGACCAATCTGCGGATAGGCTGTGGGAGTAGCGGAGAATCGCTATATGTGATGATCATCCGTCCCGCTGTGGCCCGGCGACATGACAGTGGACACATACAATAGACCACGCTGCGGCTAAGCGGCAGAACAAAGGAGACTCTCTTAAGGTGATCATCCGTGTCGCAGTGGCCCGGAGAAAAGGCAGTGGACACATACTGCAATATATCACACCGCGGCTAAGGGTTATACTGAGCTCGCTGCAGCCCTTTGAATAGCTGCTATTGTCTTTTTATAGGTTTTGTGCAAATCGGGAACCGGAACCCGGTTCCCGATTTAATAAGGAACCGGGAACCTAGAACTAGTTCCCGGTTCCCGATTTCATTTGACAATGTAAAGAGTTGCCTGCGTTAGATAGAAATGTTTTATTAAGTTATCAGTTGATAAGGAATCACATCCTTACACATAGTACACCCGCGCCGTAAAATCGTTTGAAACCCGCGCCGCCCCGTATTGAGAGCGCGGAACAAAGCAACTAGACCGCAAGTTTGCGCGGGTTATAGGTCATGATCATCCGTGCCGCTGTGGGCAGGGCAGTGGACACATACTGCAACAGACAACACCGCAACTGGAGTAACAGAGACTCTCTATATGTAATGA
Source organism: Lucinisca nassula (assembly GCA_963580285.1). Taxonomy (NCBI): domain Eukaryota; kingdom Metazoa; phylum Mollusca; class Bivalvia; order Lucinida; family Lucinidae; genus Lucinisca; species Lucinisca nassula. The sequence goes on from OY757017.1 coordinate 16,266,756, forward strand.
CCATCCGTGCCTCAGTGGCCCAGAGAAAGAGCACGGGACACAAACTGCATTAGACCCCACCGCGGCTATGCGGCGGGAGTAACGGAGACTCTCTATAGGTGATGACCATCCATCCCGCGGTAGCCCGGCGACAGGACAGTACACATACTGCATTAGACCAAACCGCGGCTAAACGTCGGGAGTAACGGAGACTCTCCAGAGTTGATGACCATCCGTCCCTCAGTGGCCTGGCGACAGGGCAATGGACATGTACTCCTTTAGCCCAATCTGCGGATAGGCTGCGGGAGTAGCGGAGAATCGCTATAGGTGATGATCATCCGTCCCGATGTGGCCCGGCGACAAGACAGTGGGCACATACTTCAACATACCACGCTTCGGCTAAGCAGCGGGAGAAGCGGAGACTCTCATAAGGTGATGATCATCCGTGCTGCAGTGGCCCGGAGAAAGTGCAGTGGACACATACTGCATTAGACCACATCGCGGCTAAGCGTTAGATAGAAATGTTTTATTCATTTATTATTTGAAAAGGAATCACATCCTTACTCACAGTTCACCCGCGCCGCAAATCTTTTAAAACCCGCGCAGCCCCGGATTGAGCGGGCGGAACAAAGCAACGAGACCGCAAGTTTGCGCGGGTTATAGGTGATGATCATCATTGCCGCATTTGTCCGGCGACAGGGTAGTGGACACATACTGCAACAGACCACACCGCAGCGGAAGTACTGGAGACTCTCTATAGGTGATGACCAACCGTGCCGCAGTGGCTCGGAGAAAGAGCAGTGGACACAAACTGTATTAGACCACAACGCGGCTAATATGCGGGAGTAACGGAGATTCTCTACAAGTGATGACCATCCGTGCCGCAGTAGCCCGGAGAAAAGGCAGTGGACACATACTGCATTACACCACATCGCGGCTAAGGGTTATCCTTAGTTAACTACAGCCCTTTGAATAGCTGCTATTGTCTTTTTATAGGTTTTGTGCAAATCGTGAACCGGGGACTTGTTCCCGGTGCACGTTTCCCGATTTAATAAGGAACCGCGGCTAAGGGTTATACTGAGATAGTTGCAGCCCTTTGAATAGCTGCTATTGTCTTTTTATAGGTTTTGTGCAAATCGGGAACCGGGAACTAGATCCCGGTTCCCGGTTCCCGATTAAATAAGGAACCGGGAACCGGGAACTCGTTCCCGGTTCCCGATTTGATTTGACTATGTAAAGAGTTGACTGCGTTAGATAGAAATGTTTTAGTCAGTTATCAGTTGATAAGGAATGACATCCTTACTCACAGTTCACCCGCGCCGCAAATCTTTAAAAACCAGCGGAGCCCCGCATTTAGAGGGCGGAACAAAGCAACTATACCTCTAGTTTGCACGGATTATAGGTCATGATCATCCATGCCGAAGTGGGCTGGCAACAGGGCAGTGGACGCATACTGCAACGAGACTCTCTATAAGTGAGGACCATCCGTGCCGCAGTGGCTTGGAGAAAAGGCAGTGGACTAATACTGCATTAGACTACACCACGGCTGCGCGGCGGGAGTATCGGAGACTCACTTTAGGTGATGACCATCCGTCCCGCGGAAGACCGGCGACAGGACAGTGGACACATACTGCATTAGACCACACCGCGGCTAAGCGGGAGTAACGGAGACTCTCTAGAGTTGATGGCCATCGGTTCCGCTCTGGCCCGCCGACAGGGCAATGGACATGTTCTCCTTTAGACCAAACTGAGGATAGGCTGCGGGAGTAGCGGGGAATCGGTAAAGGCGATGATCTCCCGTCCCGCTGTGGCCCGGAGAAATGGCAGTGGACACATACTGCATTAGACCACACCGCGGCTAATGGTTATACTGATTTAGCCTTTGAATAGCTGCTTTTGTCTATTTATAGGTTTTGTGCAAATCGGGAGCCGAGTTCCCGGTTCCCGATTTGATTTGACTATGTGAAGAGTTGTCGGCGTTAGGTAGAAATGTTTCATTAAGTTAGCAGTTGATAAGGTATGACATCCCTACTCACAGTTCACCCGCGCCACAAATCTTTTGAAACCCGCGCAGCCCCGCATTGAGTGGGCGGAACAAAGAAACTAGACCGCAAGTTTGCGCGAGTTATAGGTCATGATCATCCGTGCCGCTGTGGGTCGGCGACAGAGCAGTGGACACATACTGCAACAGAACACACCGCAGCGGTAGTAACGGAGACTCTCTATAGGAGATGACCATCCATGCCGCAGTGGCCCGAAGAAAGGGCAGTTGACACAAACTGCATTACACTACATCGCGGCTAAGGGTTATCCTTATTTAACTGCAGCCCTTTGAATAGCTGCTATTGTCTTTTTTTAGGTTTTGTGCAAATCGGGAACCGGGGACTAGTTCCCGGTGCCCGTTTCCCGATTTAATAAGGAACCGCGGCTAAGGGTTATACTGAGTTAGCTGCAGTCCTTTGAATAGCTGCTATTGTCTTTTTATAGGTTTTGTGCAAATCGGGAACCGGGAACTAGGTCCCGGTTCCCGGTTCCCGATTTAATAAGGAACAGGGAACTGGGAACCCGTTCCCGGTTCCCGATTTGATTTGATTTGACTATGTAAAGAGTTGACTGCGTTAGATAGAAATGTTTTATTCCGTTATCAGTTGATAAGGAATGACAGTTCACCCGCGCCGCAAATCTTTTAAAACCCGCGCAGCCCCGCATTGAAGGGGCGGAACAAAGCAACTATACCTCTAGTTTGCGCGGATAATAGATCATGATAATCCATGCCGCAACAGGGCAGTGGACTCATACTGCAACAGACCACACCAAAGCGGGAGTAACGGAGACTCTCTATAGGTGATGACCATCAGTGCCGCAGCGGCCCGGCGACAGGACAGTGGACACATACTGCATTAGACCAGACTGCGGCTAAGCGGCGGGAGTAACGGAGACTCTCTATAAGTGAGGACCATCCGTGCCGCAGTGGCCTGGAGAAAAGACAGTGGACTAATACTGCATTAGACTACACCGCGGCGGGAGTATCGGAGACTCTCTTTAGGGGATGACCATCCGTCCCGCGGACGACCGGCGACAGGACAGTGGACACATACTGCATTAGACCACACCGCGGCTAAACGGCGGGAGTAACGGAGACTCTCTAGAGTTGATGACCATCCGTTCCGCAATGGCCCGGTGACAGGGCAATGGACATGTTTTCCTTTAGACCAAACTGAGGATAGGCTGCGGGAGTAGCGGAGAATCGGTAAAGGCGATGATCATCCGTCCCGCTGTGGCCCGGAGAAAGGGCAGTGGACACATACTGCATTAGACCACACCGCGGCTAATTGTTATACTGAGTTAGCCGCAGCCCTTTGAATAGCTACTATTGTCTATTTAAAGTATTGGGGAAATCGGGAACCGGGAACTAGTCCCGGTTCCCGATTTGATTTGACTATGTGAAGAGTTGTCTGCGTTAGGTAGAAATGTTTCATTCATTAATTTAGCAGTTGATAAGGTATGACATCCTTACTCACAGTTCACCCGTGCCGCAAATCTTTTGAAACCCGCGCAGCCCCGCATTGTGTGGGCGGAACAAAGTAACTAGACCGCAAGTTTGCGCGAATTATAGGTCATGATCATCCGTGCCGCTGTGGGTCGGCGACAGGGCAGTGGACACATACTGCAACAGAACACACCGCAGCGGGAGTAACGGAGACTCTCTATAGGTGATGACCATCCGTGCCGCAGTGGCCCGGAGAAAGGGCAGTTGACACAAACTGCATTAGACCATACCGCGGCTATGCGGCGGGAGTTACGGAGATTCTCTATAGGTTATGACCGGCAGTGGCCCGGAGAAAGGGCAGTGGACACATACTGCATTAGACCACACCGCGGCTTAACGGTGGGAGTAACGGAGACTCTCTATAGGTGCTGACCATCTGTCCCGCGGTAGCCCGGCGACAGACAGAGGACACAAACCGCATTAGACCACACCGCGGCTAAGCGGTGGGAGTAACGGAGATTCTCTATACGTGATGACCATCCATGCCGCAGTGGCCCGGAGAAAAGGCAGTTGACACATTCTGAATTACACCACATCGCGTCTAAGCGGTGGGAGTAACGGAGACTTTCATAGGTGATGACCATCCGTCCCGTGGTAGCCCGGCGCCAGAACAGTGGACACATACTGCATTATACCACACCGCGGCTAGACGGCGAGAGTAACGGAGACTCTCTAGAGTTGATGACCATCCGCCCCGCAGTGGCCCGGCGACAGGGCAATGTACATGTACTCCTTTAGACCAATCTGCGGATACTCGCAGCTGGAATATCGTTACATGGACATGTTTCATTAAGTTTTCAGTTGATAAGGAATGACATTCTTACTCACAGTCCAACCGCGCTGCAAATCTTTGGAAACCCGCGCAGCCCCGCATTTGCACGAGTTATAGGTCATGATCATCCGTGCCGCAGTGGGCCGGCGACAGGACAGTGGACACATACTGCAACAGACCACACCGAGCGGGAGTAACGGAGACTCTCTATAGGTGATGACCATCCGTGCCGCAGTGGCCCGGAGAAAGGGCAGTGGACACAAACTGCATCAGACCACACCAACGCTAAGCAACGGGAGTATCGGAGATTCTCTTCAGGTAATGACCATCAGTGCCGCAGGGGCCCGGAGAAAGGGCAGTGGAAACATATTGCATTATACCGGGCGGGAGTAACGGAGACTCTCTATAGGTGATGACCATCCGTCCCGCGTTAGCCCAGCGACAGGACAGTGGGCACATACTGCATTAGACCACACCGTGGCTAAGCGGCGGGTATAACGGATATTCTCTATAGGTGATAACGATCCGTGCCGCAGTGGCCCGGAGAAAGGGCAGTGGACACATACTGCATTACACCACATCGCGGCTAAGCGATGGGAGTAACGGAGACTCTCTATAGGTGATGACCATCCGTCCCGCGGTAGCCCAGCGACAGGACAGTGGACACATACTGCATTAGTCCATACCGCGGCTTAACGTCGGGAGTAGCGGAGAACCTCTAGAGTTGATAACCATCCGCTCCGCAGAGGCCCGGCGAAAGGGCAATGTACATGTACTCCTTAAGACCAATCTGCGGATAGGCTGAGGGAGTAGCGGAGAATCGCTATAGCAGATGATGTGGCGCGGCGACAAGATAGTGGGCACATACTACATTGGAACACGCTGCGTCCCGCGGTAGCCCGGCGACAGGAAAGTGTACACATACTGCATTACAACACACCACGGCTAAGCGTAGGGTGAAATGGAGACTCTCTTTAGGCTATGATCGTCCGTGCCGCAGTGGCCGGGAGAAAGGGCAGTGGACACATACTGCATTAGACCTCACCGCGGCTTAGTGACGGGAGTATTGGAGACTCTCTTCAGGTTATGACCCCCTGTCCCGCAGTGGCCCGGCGATAGCGCAATGGACATGTACTCCTTAAGACCAGACTGCGGATAGGCTGCGGGTGTAGCGGAGAATCGCTTTAGGTAATGCTGTGGCCCGGCGACAAAACAGTGGACACAAACTACAATAGACCACGATGCGGTTAAGCGGCGGGAGTAGCGGAGACTCTCTTAAGGTGATGATCATCCATGCCGCAGTGGCCCGGAGAAAAGGCAGTGGACACATACTGAATTAAACCACTACGCGGCTTAGTTGCGGGAGTAACGGAGACTTTCTTTAAGTTATGATCATCCGTGCCGCAGTGGCCCGGAGAAAGGGCAGTGGACACATACTGCATTAGACCACACCGCGGCTAAGCGGCGGGAGTAACGGAGATTCTTTTTAGGTGATGATCGTCCGTTCCGCAGCTGCCCGGAGAAAGGGCAGTGGACACATCCTGCATAAGACCACACCGCGGCTTAGTGGCGAGGGTAACGGAGGCTCTCTTTAAGTGATCATTATCCGTGCCGCAGTGGCCCCGAGAAAGGGCAGTGGACACATACTGCATTAGACCACACCGCGGCTTAGTGGCGGTAGTAACGGAGAGTCCCTATAGGTAATGACCATCCGTGCCGCAGTAGCCCGGCGACAGTGCAATGGACATGTACTCCTTTAGACCAAACTGCGGATAGGCTGCGGGAGTAGCGGAGAATCGCTATAGGTGATGACCGGAGAATCGCTAAAGGTCATGATCATCCGTCTCGCTGTGTCCCGGCGACAAGTCAGTGGACACACAATGCAATAGACCACACTGCGGCGAAGCGGCGTGAGTAACGGAGACTGTCATAAGGGGATGATCATCCATGCTGCAGTGACCCGGAGAAAGGGCAGTGGACACATACTGCATTAGACAACACCGCGGCTAAGCCGCGGGAGTAACAGCGAATCTCTTCATGATGACCCTCCGTCCCGCAGTGGCCCTGAGAGAGCGCAATTGACATGTACTGCTTTAGACCAAACTGTTGATAGGCTGCGGGAGTAGCGGATAATCGCTATAGTTGATGACCATCCGTTCCGCCGTAGCCCGGCGACAGGAAAGAGTACACATACTGCATTACACCACACCGCGGTTAAACGGCGGGAGTAACTGAGACCTTCTAGAGTTGATGACCATCCGCCCCGCAGTAGCCCGGCAACAGGGCAATGGACATGTACTCTTTTAGACCAATCTGCGGATAGACTGCGGGAGTAGCAGAGAATCGCTTTAGGTGATGATCATCCGTCCCGCTGTGGCCCGGCGACAAAAAAGTGGACACATACTACAATGGACCACGCTGCGGCTAAGCTCCGGGAGTAGCGGAGACTCGCTTAAGGTGATGATCATCTATACCGCAGTGGCCCGGAGAAAGGGCAGTCGACACAAACTGCATTAGAAGACACTGCGGCTAAGCGGCGGGAGTAACGGAGATTCTCTTAAGGTGATGATCGTCCGTGCCGCAGGGTCCCGGGCAAAGGGCAGTGGACACATCCTGCATTAGACCACACCGCGGCTTAGTGGCGAGAGTAACGGAGACTCTCTTTCAGTGATGATTATCCGTGCTGCAGTGGCCCGGAGAAAGGGCAGTGGACACATACTGCCTTAGACCACACCGCGGCTTAGTGGCTGAAAAAACGGAGAGACCCTTTAGGTGATGACCATCAGTGCCGCAGTAGCCCGGAGAAAGGGCAGCATTACACCACATCGCGGCTAAGCGGCGTGAGTAACGGAGACTCTCTACAGGTGATGATCATCCGTCCAGCGGTAGCCCGGCGACAGGACAGTCTACACATACAGCATTACACCACACCGCCGCTAAACGGCAGGAGTAACGGAGACTCTCTAGAGTTGATGACCATCCGTCCCGCAGTTGCCCGGCGACAGGGCAATGGACATGTACTCCTTTAGACCAAAATGCGGATAGGGTGCGGGGAAAGCGGATAATCGCTATAGGTCATGATCATCCGTCCCGCTGTGTCCCGGCGACAAGACAGTGGACACATACTGCAATAAACCACACTGCGGCTAAGCGGCGGGAGTAGCGGAGACTGTCTTAAGGTGATGATCGTCCGTGCCGATGTGGCCCGGAGAAAGGGCAATGGACATATACTGCATTACACCTCATCGCGGCTAAACGGCGGGAGTAACGGAGACTCTCTTTAGGCGATGACCATCCGTCCCGCAGTGGCCCGGCGACAGGGCAATGGACATGTACTCCTTTAGACCAAACTGCGGATAGGCTGCGGGAGTAGCGGAGAATCGCTATACGTGATGACCATCCGTCCGCAGTAGCCCGGCGACAGGAAAGTGTACACATACTGCATTACACCACACCGCGGCTAAACGGCAGGAGTAACTGAGACCCTCTTTTGTTGATGACCATCCGTCCCGCAGTGGCCCGGCAACAGGGCAATGGACATGTACTCCTTTAGACCAAAATGCGGATAGGGTGCGGGGGAAGCGGAGAATCGCAATAGGTCATGATCATCCATCCCGCTGTGTCCCGGCGACAAGACAGAGAACACATACTGCAATAGACCACACTGCGGCTAAGCGGCGGGAGTAGCGGAGACTCTCTTAAGGTGATGATCATCCGTACTGGAGTGGCCCGGAGAAAGGGCAGTGGACACATACTGCATTACACCACACCGTGGCAAAACGGCGGGAGTAACGGAGACTCTCTTTAGGCGATGACCATCCGTCCCGCAGTGGCCCTGGCGACAGGGCAATGGACATGTACTCCTTTAGACCAAACTGCGGATAGGCTGCTGGAGTAGGGGAGAATCGCTATAGGTGATGACCATCCGTCCGCCGTAGCCCGGCGACAGGAAGGTGTACACATACTGCATTACACCACACCGCGGCTAAAAGGCGGGAGTAACTGAGACCTTCTAGAGTTGATGACCATCCGCCCCGCAGTGGCCCGGCAACAGGGCAATGGACATGTACTCCTTTAGACCAATCTGCGGTAGCCCCGCGACAGGACACTCTACACATACAGCATTACACCACACCGCGGCTAAACGGCAGGAGTAACGGAGACTCTCTAGAGTTGATGACCATCCGTCCCGCAGTTGCCCGGCGACAGGGCAATGGACATGTACTCCTTTAGACCAAAATGCGGATAGGGTGCGGGGAAAGCGGATAATCGCTATAGGTCATGATCATCCGTCCCGCTGTGTCCCGGCGACAAGCCAGTGGACACATACTGCAATAAACCACACTGCGGCTAAGCGGCGGGAGTAGCGGAGACTGTCTTAAGGTGATGATCGTCCGTGCCGATGTGGCCCGGAGAAAGGGCAATGGACATATACTGCATTACACCACATCGCGGCTAAACGGCGGGAGTAACGGAGACTCTCTTTAGGCGATGACCATCCGTCCCGCAGTGGCCCGGCGACAGGGCAATGGACATGTACACCTTTAGACCAAACTGCGGATAGGCTGCGGGAGTAGCGGAGAATCGCTATACGTGATGACCATCCGTCCGCAGTAGCCCGGCGACAGGAAAGTGTACACATACTGCATTACACCACACCGCGGCTAAACGGCAGGAGTAACTGAGACCCTCTTGTGTTGATGACCATCCGTCCCGCAGTGGCCCGGCGACAGGGCAATGGACATGTACTCCTTTAGACCAAAATGCGGATAGGGTGCGGGGGAAGCGGAGAATCGCTATAGGTCATGATCATCCGTCCCGCTGTGTCCCGGCGACAAGACAGAGAACACATACTGCAATAGACCACACTGCGGCTAAGCGGCGGGAGAAGCGGAGACTCTCTTAAGGTGATGATCATCCGTACTGGAGTGGCCCGGAGAAAGGGCAGTGGACACATACTGCATTACACCACACCGTGGCAAAACGGCGGGAGTAACGGAGACTCTCTTTAGGCGATGACCATCCGTCCCGCAGTGGCCCTGGCGACAGGGCAATGGACATGTACTCCTTAAGACCAAACTGCGGATAGGCTGCTGGAGTAGGGGAGAATCGCTATAGGTGATGACCATCCGTCCGCCGTAGCCCGGCGACAGGAAGGTGTACACATACTGCATTACACCACACCGCGGCTAAAAGGCGGGAGTAACTGAGACCTTCTAGAGTTGATGACCATCCGCCCCGCAGCGGCCCGGCAACAGGGCAATGGACATGTACTCCTTTAGACCAATCTGCGGATAGGCTGCGGGAGTAGCGGAGAATCGCTTGAGATGATGATCATCCGTCCCGCTGTGGCCCGGCGACAAAAAAGTAGACACATACTACAATGTACCACGCTGCAGCTAAGCTCCGGGAGTAGCGGAGACTCTATTAAGGTGATGATCATCTATGCCGCAGTGGCCCGGAGAAAGGGCAGTCGACACATACTGCATTAGAAGACACTGCGGCTAAGCGGCGGGAGTAACGGAGATTCTCTTTAGATGAGAGCGTATGTGCCGCAGGGGCCCGGACAAAGGGCAGTGGACACATCCTGCATTAGACCACACAGCGGCTTAGTGGCGGGAGAAACGAAGACTCCCTTTTAGTGATGATTATCCGTGCCGCAGTGGCCCGGAGAAAGGGCAGTGGACACATACTGCCTTAGACCACACCGCGGCTTAGTGGCTGGAATAACGGAGAGTGCCTTTAGGTGATGACCACCCGTGCCGCAGTAGCCCGGAGAAAGGGCAGTGGACACCTATTGCATTACACCACATCGCGGCTAAGCGGCGTAAGTAACGGAGACTCTCTACAGGTGATGGTCATCCGTCCGCCGGTAGCCCGGCGACAGGACAGTGTACACATACTGCATTACACCACACCGCGGCTAAACGGCAGGAGTAACGGAGACTCTCTAGAGTTGATGACCATCCGTCCCGCAGTTGCCCGGCGACAGGGCAATGAAAATGTACTCCTTTAGACCAAAATGCGGATAGGGTGCGGGGGAAGCGGAGAATCGTTTTAGGTCATGATCATCCGTCCCGCTGTGTCCCGGCGACAAGACAGTTGACACATACTGCAATAGACCACACTGCGGCTAAGCTCCGGGAGTAGCGGAGACTCGCTTAAGGTGATGATCATCTATGCCGCAGTGGCCCGGAGAAAGGGCAGTCGACACAAACTGCATTAGAAGACACTGCGGCTAAGCGGCGGGAGTAACGGAGATTCTCTTAAGGTGATGATCGTCCGTGCCGCAGGGTCCCGGGCAAAGGGCAGTGGACACATCCTGCATTAGACCACACCGCGGCTTAGTGGCGAGAGTAACGGAGACTCTCTTTCAGTGATGATTATCCGTGCTGCAGTGGCCCGGAGAAAGGGCAGTGGACACATACTGCCTTAGACCACACCGCGGCTTAGTGGCTGAAAAAACGGAGAGACCCTTTAGGTGATGACCATCAGTGCCGCAGTAGCCCGGAGAAAGGGCAGCATTACACCACATCGCGGCTAAGCGGCGTGAGTAACGGAGACTCTCTACAGGTGATGATCATCCGTCCAGCGGTAGCCCGGCGACAGGACAGTCTACACATACAGCATTACACCACACCGCCGCTAAACGGCAGGAGTAACGGAGACTCTCTAGAGTTGATGACCATCCGTCCCGCAGTTGCCCGGCGACAGGGCAATGGACATGTACTCCTTTAGACCAAAATGCGGATAGGGTGCGGGGAAAGCGGATAATCGCTATAGGTCATGATCATCCGTCCCGCTGTGTCCCGGCGACAAGACAGTGGACACATACTGCAATAAACCACACTGCGGCTAAGCGGCGGGAGTAGCGGAGACTGTCTTAATGATGATCGTCCGTGCCGATGTGGCCCGGAGAAAGGGCAATGGACATATACTGCATTACACCTCATCGCGGCTAAACGGCGGGAGTAACGGAGACTCTCTTTAGGCGATGACCATCCGTCCCGCAGTGGCCCGGCGACAGGGCAATGGACATGTACTCCTTTAGACCAAACTGCGGATAGGCTGCGGGAGTAGCGGAGAATCGCTATACGTGATGACCATCCGTCCGCAGTAGCCCGGCGACAGGAAAGTGTACACATACTGCATTACACCACACCGCGGCTAAACGGCAGGAGTAACTGAGACCCTCTTTTGTTGATGACCATCCGTCCCGCAGTGGCCCGGCGACAGGGCAATGGACATGTACTCCTTTAGACCAAAATGCGGATAGGGTGCGGGGGAAGCGGAGAATCGCAATAGGTCATGATCATCCATCCCGCTGTGTCCCGGCGACAAGACAGAGAACACATACTGCAATAGACCACACTGCGGCTAAGCGGCGGGAGTAGCGGAGACTCTCTTAAGGTGATGAGCATCCGTACTGGAGTGGCCCGGAGAAAGGGCAGTGGACACATACTGCATTACACCACACCGTGGCAAAACGGCGGGAGTAACGGAGACTCTCTTTAGGCGATGACCATCCGTCCCGCAGTGGCCCTGGCGACAGGGCAATGGACATGTACTCCTTTAGACCAAACTGCGGATAGGCTGCTGGAGTAGGGGAGAATCGCTATAGGTGATGACCATCCGTCCGCCGTAGCCCGGCGACAGGAAGGTGTACACATACTGCATTACACCACACCGCGGCTAAAAGGCGGGAGTAACTGAGACCTTCTAGAGTTGATGACCATCCGCCCCGCAGTGGCCCGGCAACAGGGCAATGGACATGTACTCCTTTAGACCAATCTGCGGTAGCCCCGCGACAGGACACTCTACACATACAGCATTACACCACACCGCGGCTAAACGGCAGGAGTAACGGAGACTCTCTAGAGTTGATGACCATCCGTCCCGCAGTTGCCCGGCGACAGGGCAATGGACATGTACTCCTTTAGACCAAAATGCGGATAGGGTGCGGGGAAAGCGGATAATCGCTATAGGTCATGATCATCCGTCCCGCTGTGTCCCGGCGACAAGACAGTGGACATATACTGCAATAAACCACACTGCGGCTAAGCGGCGGGAGTAGCGGAGACTGTCTTAAGGTGATGATCGTCCGTGCCGATGTGGCCCGGAGAAAGGGCAATGGACATATACTGCATTACACCACATCGCGGCTAAACGGCGGGAGTAACGGAGACTCTCTTTAGGCGATGACCATCCGTCCCGCAGTGGCCCGGCGACAGGGCAATGGACATGTACACCTTTAGACCAAACTGCGGATAGGCTGCGGGAGTAGCGGAGAATCGCTATACGTGATGACCATCCGTCCGCAGTAGCCCGGCGACAGGAAAGTGTACACATACTGCATTACACCACACCGCGGCTAAACGGCAGGAGTAACTGAGACCCTCTTGTGTTGATGACCATCCGTCCCGCAGTGGCCCGGCGACAGGGCAATGGACATGTACTCCTTTAGACCAAAATGCGGATAGGGTGCGGGGGAAGCGGAGAATCGCTATAGGTCATGATCATCCGTCCCGCTGTGTCCCGGCGACAAGACAGAGAACACATACTGCAATAGACCACACTGCGGCTAAGCGGCGGGAGAAGCGGAGACTCTCTTAAGGTGATGATCATCCGTACTGGAGTGGCCCGGAGAAAGGGCAGTGGACACATACTGCATTACACCACACCGTGGCAAAACGGCGGGAGTAACGGAGACTCTCTTTAGGCGATGACCATCCGTCCCGCAGTGGCCCTGGCGACAGGGCAATGGACATGTACTCCTTAAGACCAAACTGCGGATAGGCTGCTGGAGTAGGGGAGAATCGCTATAGGTGATGACCATCCGTCCGCCGTAGCCCGGCGACAGGAAGGTGTACACATACTGCATTACACCACACCGCGGCTAAAAGGCGGGAGTAACTGAGACCTTCTAGAGTTGATGACCATCCGCCCCGCAGCGGCCCGGCAACAGGGCAATGGACATGTACTCCTTTAGACCAATCTGCGGATAGGCTGCGGGAGTAGCGGAGAATCGCTTGAGATGATGATCATCCGTCCCGCTGTGGCCCGGCGACAAAAAAGTAGACACATACTACAATGTACCACGCTGCAGCTAAGCTCCGGGAGTAGCGGAGACTCTATTAAGGTGATGATCATCTATGCCGCAGTGGCCCGGAGAAAGGGCAGTCGACACATACTGCATTAGAAGACACTGCGGCTAAGCGGCGGGAGTAACGGAGATTCTCTTTAGATGAGAGCGTATGTGCCGCAGGGGCCCGGACAAAGGGCAGTGGACACATCCTGCATTAGACCACACAGCGGCTTAGTGGCGGGAGTAACGAAGACTCCCTTTTAGTGATGATTATCCGTGCCGCAGTGGCCCGGAGAAAGGGCAGTGGACACATACTGCCTTAGACCACACCGCGGCTTAGTGGCTGGAATAACGGAGAGTGCCTTTAGGTGATGACCACCCGTGCCGCAGTAGCCCGGAGAAAGGGCAGTGGACACCTATTGCATTACACCACATCGCGGCTAAGCGGCGTAAGTAACGGAGACTCTCTACAGGTGATGGTCATCCGTCCGCCGGTAGCCCGGCGACAGGACAGTGTACACATACTGCATTACACCACACCGCGGCTAAACGGCAGGAGTAACGGAGACTCTCTAGAGTTGATGACCATCCGTCCCGCAGTTGCCCGGCGACAGGGCAATGAAAATGTACTCCTTTAGACCAAAATGCGGATAGGGTGCGGGGGAAGCGGAGAATCGTTTTAGGTCATGATCATCCGTCCCGCTGTGTCCCGGCGACAAGACAGTTGACACATACTGCAATAGATCACACTGCGGCTAAGCGGCGGGAGTAGCGGAGACTGTCTTAATGATCATCCGTGCCGCAGTGTCCCGGAGAAAGGGCAGTGGACACATACTGCATTACACCGCACCGCTGATAAACGGCGGGAGTAACGGAGACTCTCTTTAGGCGATGACCATCCGTCCCGCAGTGGCCCGGCGACAGGGCAATGGATATGTACTCCTTTAGACCAAATTGCGGATATGCTGCGGGAGTAGCGGAGAATCCCTATAGGTGATGACCATCCGTCCGCCGTAGCCCGGCGACAGGAAAGTGTACACATACTGCATTACACCACACCGCGGCTAAACGGCGGGAGTAACTGAGACTCTCTAGAGTTGATGACCATCCGCCCCGCAGAAGCCCGGCAACAGGGCAATGGATATGTACTCCTTTAGACCAATCAGCGGATAGGCTGCAGGAGAAGCGGAGAATCGCTATAGGTAATGATCATCCGTCCCGCTATGGCCGGCGACAAAAAAGTAGACACATACTACAATGACCACGTTGCGGCTAAGCGGTGGGATAAGCGGAGACTCTCTTAAGGTGATGATCATCTATGCCGCAGTGGCCCGGAGAGAGGGCAGTGGACACATACTGCATTAGAAAACACCGCGGCTAAGCGGCGGGAGTAACGGAGATTCTCTTTAGGTGATGATCGTCCGTGCCGCAGTGGCCCGGAGAAAGGGCAGTGGACACATCCTGCATTAGACCACACCGCGGCTTAGTGGTCGGAGTAACGGAGACTCTCTTTAAGTGATGATTATCCGTGCCGCAGAGGCCCGAAGAAAGGGCAGTGGACACATACTGCATTAGACCACACCGCAGCGTAGTGGCTGGAATAACGAAGAGTCCCTTTAGGTGATGACCATCCGTGTCGCAGTAGCCCGGAGAAATGGCAGTGGACACATACTGCATTACACCACATCGCGGCTAGGCGGCGTGAGTAACGGAGACTCTCTACAGGTGATGATCATCCGTCCCGCGGTAGCCCGGCGACAGGACAGTGTACACATACTGCATTACACCACACCACGGCTAAACGGCGGAAGTAACGGAGACTCTCTAGAGTTGATGACCATCCGTCCCGCAGTTTCCCGGCGACAGGGCAATGGACATGTACTCCTTTAGACCAAAATACGGATAGGCTGCGGGGTAGCGGAGAATCGAGATAGGTCATGATCATCCGCCCCGCTGTGTCCCGGCGACAAGACAGTGGACACATACTGCAATAGACCACACTGCGTCTAAGCGGCGGGAGTAGCGGAGACTCTCTTAAGGTGATGATCATCCGTGCCGCAGTGGCCCGGAGAAAGGGCAGTGGACACATACTGCATTACACCACACGCGGCTAAACGGCGGGAGTAACGGAGACTCTTTAGGCGATGACCATCCGTCCCGCAGTGGCCTGGCGACAGGGCAATGGACATGTACTCCTTTAGACCAAACTGCGGATAGGCTGCGGGAGTAGCGGAGAATCACTATAGGTGATGATCATCCTTCCCGCTGTAGCCCGGCGATAAAACAGTGGACACATACTGCAATAGACCACACTGGCGAGGGTGAACTGTGAGTAAGGATGACATTTCTTAGGTAGAAATGTTTTATTCAGTTATCAGTTGATAAGAATGCCATCCTAACTCATAGTTCACCCCGCCGCAAATTTTTTAAAACCCGCGCAGCCCCGCGTTGAGCGGGCGGACCAACGCAACTAGACCGCGAGTTTGCGCGGGTTAAAAAAATTGATTTAAAAATGTAAAGCTTTGTCTGTTTAATTCTAAATATTTAAAAGGCTTAGCAGTTAATAAATAATGGTATCCTATAGTAAATGCAGCCTTTCGAATCGCATTTATAAGAACATCGTCAATTTGAGCAAATTAGGAACCGGGAACTGGTTCCTCGTTCCCGATTTGATTTAAAGGTATAAAGATTTGTCCGCTGTACATAGATATTTTACAAAGTATATCATTTGATAAATAGGGTTATCCTCAGTCAACTGCAGCCGTTTGAATAGCTGCTTTTGCCTTTTTATATGTTTTGAGCAAATCGGAAAACCGGGAACTAGGACGGACGGGCTGCATAGTTGGCACTTTACGTCCGTCTCCTTCACTCCTGTCGCGTAACCCCGGTATGGTTTGATGCAGTATACACCTGTGCTTTCGGTCTTGAAATGTTCACATCTTGCTCCCGGTTTGATATGCTCGAAGTCGCCGGAGCTGACGGACTGCATAGTTGGCACCTCTCGTCCGTCTCCTTCACTTCCAAACGTAAATCGATCTAAGAACCCCCAACCCAACCAACACGCACACACCCAGTGTAATTCGTTTCACTGTCCGTTCCAAGGCGGTTCTTCTGTCGCGGTTTATTTTTGTTATGGTTGGTCTTTTTGAGTTTTTGTCTCAAATATTATTTTGCTTTGGATAGCCGGTTGGACATTTTGTGGGAATGTGACTGTCCTTTCGGTTTTCCGCTGTTGGCGCTTCCATTGGGATCTGTTGTTTCATTTTTGTGTTTCTTCCCCTTTGTTGTCTCTGTTGGGAGCTTTTGGTTTATTGTATCGATTACTGATCATTGCCTTCACTTCTATTTTACACCGGTCTGGGTCGATACAGTATACGACTGTGCTCTCGGGCTAATTGAAATGTGCGCATCTTGGTACCGGAGTGAAGTGATATGCTCGAAGTCGCCGGAAACTGACGGGCTGCATAGATGACAACTTACGTCCGTCTCCTTCACTCCAGCCGCGTTACACCGGCCTTGGTTGATGAAGTATACAAATGTGCTCTCGGGCTAATTGAAATGTGCGCAACTTGGTCCCAGAGTGAAGTGATATGCCCGAAGTCGCCGAGGCTGTCGGGCTGCATAGGTGGCAACTTACATCCGTCTCCTTCACTCCTGCCGCGTTACACTGGTCTGGGTTGATACAGTATACACCTGTGCTCTCGGGCTAATTAAAATGTGCGCATCGTGGTCCCGAAGTGAGATGCGGACTGCATAGTTGACACTGAATGTGCGTCTCTTTCACTCCCGTCGCGTTACACCGGTATGGATTGATGCAGTACATCCATGCTCTCGGACTCTCTTAAAGTGCGCAGCGTGTCCCAGGAGTGATTTGTGGGCGTACAAAAATTTATGCATTATTTTTACCAAATTTGACTACTACTCCGTGACCGTTAAAATACCGCAGTGCTGCTACTTCTGTTGCTGTATTGTAGTATATGCCTCGACGTCCTCACGGTATGGGTCCGCAACATGGTTGGTCTCCAGCTTTAGCGAGGCTTCGTCGTCGGTTGCCGGAGACGGGACGAACGATCGCCCGGCGGCTACCGCGCTATTACAATCTTTCGTTAGCATACTTTGTCTGACCCTCACGCCTGTTGGACTGTGACGGGCGCTGGGGCGTCTATATCTCAGTGTTGGCCGAACGTTTCTAAACCGTTTCCCATAATCGGTTTAACTTTTTACGGAGTGCGACGAGCTGTGCTTGTAAAAATGTACTCCTGAGGTTTTTTGCCTCTAGCGGTCCCGTTTGAAGAGATACAGCGCTGATTTTATGCTCGCTAGTAAACGAATTTTGACAAAGAAACTGAATACCAAACCGACATCTCGCCTCGGGGCCAGCCCTTACGGTCCAGTGCGGCTTGATGTAGTACAGGTGGGTCGTCATTTCCCCGTGTAATCCCCGAATGAGTGGGTTAGCCAGTCACTCCAACGTTGTGGGATCATGCAGGGTATGCCCTTCGTCCTTTCACTGAGGTCACACTGCATCGACTCTTGTAGCTTTGTTTCATGAGACTGACGGGCTGTATAGTAGCCACTTAATGTCCGTCTCCTTCACACTCGCCGCGTTTCCCCGTAATGGTTTGATGCAGTACACCTGTTCACTCGGGCTCAGAAAAAGCGTCCAGCGTGGTCCCGGAGTGGTATGATCGAAGAAAAACTGGAGTTTATTTGGGGGGGGGGGGCTGTAAAATGGAGGTGGGGGGGGGGGTAATTTTATTTTTCTTATTTCTGTTCCAATTAAGAGTTATTGGGTACGCGTTAGAACATAGAATCACCTCAATGAGACGGTTCTAACGAGCACCCACAACCTATGTTTAAAGTACGATTATATTATATTATTTTTCTTATTTCTGCTCATGGAGACGATTCTATGTTCTAACTCGAACACATAACCTCTGTATTGGTGTGGGTTGATTCAGGTATGAGTTCACAGCGCATCTTAACTGAGCAGGCTCATGTAGGTTTTCTCCGGGGACTGATGCACTGTATAGTTGGCACCTAACGTCCGTGTCCTTCACTACCCCGCGTTACCCGGATGTGGCTTGATTCAATACACCTGTGCTGTCTTGCTAAGTAAAAGTAAAAGCGCGCAGCGTGTTCCCGGAGTAGTAAGCTCGAATTCGCCAGTGACTGTAGGACTACATAGTTGGCCTTCAACCCCACCGCATTACTCCGTTATGGTTTGATGCAGTTCACCTCTGCTCTCTGAAAAGTGCGCAATGTGGTCCCGGAGGAATATGCTCGAAGCGACAGGGACTGACGGACTTCATAGTTACCACCTTATGTCCGCCGCATTATACCGGTATGGGTTGTTGCAGTACACCTGTTCTCTCTGGCTCATTGAAAAGTACGCAACCTGGTCCCGGGGACTGACAGACTTCTTAGTTGGCACGTTCCGTCCGTCTCTTTCTACTCCCGTCGCGTTTCCCCGACGGTATGGTTTGATGCAGTACACCTATGCTCTCGGACTCATTAAAAGTGCGCAGCGTGTCCCCGGAGTGATATGTACGTAGTCGGAGAAGTCTCTCCGGGCCAAACTAGAACTTATGCATTGTTTTTATGAAATTTTTATTCTACACTTTGACTGATATTCACCGTGGGCACGCCACAAGCTTAGTCACCAGCTTTAGCGAGGCTCCGTTGTGGGTTACGCAGCCTCAGTTAACGCCCGTAAGCGAGCCACCGCGCTATTACACTCTTTCGTCTGCAGTTGCTGTGGTAGCATATTTTGGGCTACCCTCACGCCCGCCGGACTGTGCAGAGCGCTCGGTTGCCCATGGATCAGTGTTGGCCATACGTCCCTTAACCGTTTCAAAAAATCGGTTTCAATTTTCACATTGGCACTTGCTGTGAAAATGTACACCGGAGGTTTTTCGCCTCCAGTTGTCCCGCTTGAAGAGATACAGAGCTGATTTTTAGCCCGCTACTCAATTAATTTTGGCAAAGACCCGCTTTATCAAACCTGCATCTTGCTACGGGGCCAGAACATTTTGACCTAACCCTTAACGCCAAGTGCGGTTTGAGGCAGTACATGCCGCTCGTTCTTTCCTCCTGGAACCCCGGAAATGGCAGGAATTCCAGTCACTGTCACTCGCGCGGCGTTGGTTAATGCAGGACATGTCCCTCGTCCTTCCACTGAGGTGACATCGCATCTTCCATGATGCTGACTCATGTAGGTTTTCGCCAGAGACTGACGGACTGTACAGTTTGGGTGTTTCATTTTTGTGTTCTCCCAGAAGTTGCACTAATGAGTTAGGAAGCCTTCATGCGAACTGAATAAATTATTTGTCTAAATCGCGACGAAAGTAAGGTCGAGGAATGCGGCCGCATAAAATCGATTTAAGCTCCATAGTGAAATACGTTTATCTAGACCTTCCATGGTGGTTTTTCTATCGTGGTTAATTTTGGTTATGGTTTATCATTGAGTGTATTTATAGCGTATATTTATTTTGTTTGTTTTGGATTGCCAATTGGCCATTTTGTGTGAAAGTAATTGTTCTTTTGGCTTTCGCTACTGATGTTTCCATTAGTGTCCAAGTATTCAATGTTTGTATTTCTTTCCCTTTGGTGTCTCTGATGGGAGTTGTTGGTGATTGTATCGATTCCGGATCATTGCACTCATTTCTATTTCTCATTTGATTTTGATTAAACTTTCCAGTTATTGCTCCCATGGCCTGAAGATGATGAGGCAGTTCGATCACGAACCGTGATTAACCTTGGTTAACAAATGGTTAACCAAAGTGTGATCGAACTCAGTCTGGCAAGTCATGGCGTTACTCTGGTCAAACCAGACTAAAGCGTAGCAGTTGCATCAAGTTTACTTGTATGTCCATCTGTCCGGATAACAGAAGTTATCCCGAGATATCCAACAGCAGGGTCCGGTATCTAAAGAACTTCTCCATCACACAGACCGGGTCACACCTTATTTGACGATTATGGCCCACAGAGAGGGTTGACGCGTCGTTTAAACACGATATCTTCATCATCCTCATACTTCAGGGCTAGGCCATGGTCTACCTCCAGGTTCCTCTGCTCGAACTCTCATTCCACTGCCTTATGGAAAAGTTATCTCCGTCTGGCCGCATAACGTAGTTTTTTCCCAGGATGCTCAATCCGCTAAAAATAAAGGATTATAGGTACTCTAAACTCACACTTGGTCACATCTTAGGCTAGGATTCGGACTTTACTTTTCAAACAGTTTAACCTCATGGTCTTGTATCCACATCTGGCCGGTTGCTAACAAGCAGTGCCCGGTACCCAATGGATTCCTCTACCGCAAAGACCCGGTCATATCCCAGAGCTAGACCTTGCTCTACCTCCAGGTTCCGCTCCTCGAACGGGCATACCACTGCCTAACGGAAATATCCCCGTCTAGCCGCATACTGTAGGTTATCCCGGGATGCTTAGCCCGCGGAGGATAAAGGGATTAATTGTACTCACAACTGACAATGGGTTACATATCAAAGCTATGCTTCTGGGCTCGGTCACAGCGTGTCCGTACTTTAATTTTCGCATTGCTTTACCCCATGGGCTTGTAAAACGCGGTTAATTTTTGCTATGGTTTGTCTTTGGGTGTTTGTGTCGCTTATATTATTTTATTTTGGATAGCCTTTTGGCATTTTTTTGAAAGTAACTGTCCTTTTGGCTTTCCGCTGTTGATGTTTCCGTTGCGGTCTGTTGCTTCATGTTTGTGTTTCGTTCCCTTTTGTATCTCTAATGGGAGCTGTGGGTTAATTGTATCGATTCCTGATCATTGCCTCTACTTCTGTTTTGTATCCCATTCCGGTCGGATAAGAGAGGTTATCCCGCGTCACTCACTGCCAAGGTCCGGTACCCAGAGAACCTCTCTACCACAAAGACCGGGTTACTCGCACCAGTTTCTGAGTGATCGGGCTTTACTTTTCGTAAAGTTCCACCCCATGGTATTCCCAACTGTCTGGATAACAGAGATTATTCCGCGGACAGAGGTTATCCCCGCGATATCCAGTAGAAGGGTCCGCTACCAAAAGGAACCCTCTGTCAAGCAAACCGGTTCTCAAGTCCGGACAAGGCCTGGCTCTACATACAGGTTCCGTTTCTAGAACTCCCATACCACTGCCGTTTTGGAAAAAATTATACCGCGCTCAGCCCGCTGAAGATACAGGGACCAAAAGTAATCAAAATTCACACTTCGTCAGACCCCAGGGCTACGCTACTGGGCTTAGCCAAAGTGGGTAGTGGGGTTCGGTGTTTGCTTTTCACATAGTTTCAATCAATGATTTTCTGTCCACATCTGGCTGGATCCCGCGATAAACACTAGCTGAGCCAGGTACCCAAAGGACCGCCCGAAGACACAGATCGAGTGATTCCGCAGGGCCAGGCCTGGCTGTTCCTCCAAGTTTCGCTGTTCTTACACCTATATCACTAACTTATTTTTAAGTTATTCCCGTCTGGCCGCATATCGGAGGTTATCCCGGGATACTCGCGCCGCCGAGTTTGAAAGAATCAAAGGTACTCAGAGGTGACACTGTGTCACATTTCAGGGCTATACCTCTTGGCTTGGCCATAGGGGTCGTCGAGCCTATTTTTACATAGTTTCACCCATGGTTTCGTATATCCATCTTACCGGATCAGACAGGTACCACTGCGATACCAAGTAGTAGGGTTCGGTACCCAAAGGACACCTCTACTACACAAGCAGGGTCATACCACTGAGCCAGGCATGGCTATACCCATACCACTGCTTTATGGAAAAGTCATGCCCCTCTAGCCGCATAACGAAGGTTGTTCCCTGGCACTACCCCACGCAGGATAAAGCAATCAAAGGTACTCACAAGCTACACCGGGTCAAATCCAGGGCTAGGCTGCTTGCCATGCCCACATGGGATAGGGTGTCGGACTTCACTTTTCGCATAATTTCATCATATGGTTTTTTATCTGGCCGGATAACGAAGGTTATCCCGCGATATCCTCTAGCAGGGACCGGTACCAAAGGACCACTCTACCTCACAGAATGGGTCACACTCCTTATATGTGATATGAATTTTGGTGTCACCTTCCTACCTTCCGAAAACAAGATGCCTCTTATCTTGCTCACCTGTTAGAGTAAAGTGTACATCTGTGCGGTCTTTGCTGGAATATTGAACATTACGGGAACTTCCCCGTGTAAAACGTAACCCTCATTTCCTATACTTCATAAAGTAAAACCGAGAAAACATCTGGTACCTCCTACATTTATGTTTAATCACCCTAGTGAGTATTATATATGGGGAAAATGTATTTCATAGTTAAGATCGCCTGGTTCATGTACTGAAAACAAGTATTAAGCTATTGGACTCTTATTAAACCTTTCAAGCGCCAAACACTGTTCAGCAGATGACATTTTTTTTTTCTTAATATTTTTTCCGAAAAATCAGGTTTGACATTTAATGTGACTGATTTGCCCAGAAGACCAGTCACATAAAATGTCAAAATAGAAATGAAGACAATGATCAGGAATCGATACAATCAACCCATTGCTCCCATCTAAAAAATGGCTACTTTTCTGATGAAATTAGAAAAATATTGTAAATCCCGTAAACCCCAGTTTTCCCTCTGCCAAGTGTGATTCAGGGGGGTGTTCGTTTTTGGAAATTGTTTACGTTGTGATATATAAACGTCCCATATTATACGCATATATCATAATAATCTTAAAAAAAAATGAAGGAGCTACCCTGTAAATAAGCGTTTTTTTTTTCATGCTAAGCCTGTGGAACCTTTCAGTTTCCATAGCAGTTAAAGCTCTGAAGCAATTTGCGTGAAATGCATAAGAAATCAATCCCCTGCACAAGGCAGGCTAATGATAAAATTTGGTTGAGATCTGCCAGCAGGTTAGAGACATATGAATGCATAAAGCGTCTGTGTTTGTTATAAAACCATAAGCAGATGTTTACAACAAGAAAAGTGTCATATCGATCATATTTTTGGGGAACTGGTCTGTTTTCTTCCAACTTGTCTGAGATGCTGTGCCTGAACTTATCATCTCTAAGTTTCGAACCAACCAAAGGAAGCATAAAGGCGATCGGCTGGTCAAATATGGCTTCTTTTGGCAAAAAAATAGACATTACTCCGATGTAAATTGTCAGTTCTGGCCAAATTGCAATCTTGTTGAAAATCTTGTATCCTTTCTTTCTCTCTGAGAATTGTTAAACAAACCAGATCCAAATAAAGGAGCTAGTCAAAACTGGATCCCAATATGGCCGTTTTTGACAATCAATTGATGTAACGCTGTCACCATAAACCCGACCCGATCCAATTTCGAACTTGTCCTAGATTTAATGCATATAAAAATTATCTGCAAGTTTTATGGAGATTTAATAAAGACTGCAGGAGGTACGGTGTTCACGAGTTTGAATAGGACTATATTTGACAATCAATGAGGCGTAACTCTGCCATCGTAAGTTCGATCTAATCCATTTTTATCCCCCGACCGAAAAGGTTCGGGGGATATAGCGATCTGCCTGGCGTCCGTCCGTCTGTCCGTCCGTCCGTCCGTAGACGCAACCTTGTGCTGACCATAACTCCTATACCATTTGAGTTTCATTGATGGTTCTTTGCACAATTGTTCACAAGGCTGAGACGGCGTGTCATGCGCAAGAACCAGAACTCTGGATGCCATACTTTTTGAGTTATCTCCCCTTTTAATAAAATAGAATGACTACTTTGTGATGGCCATAACTCCAATACCCTTAGAGATATATTGATGGTACCTGGCACAGTTGTTCACAAGGCTGAGACGGCGTGTCATGCACAAGAACCACAACTCTGGTTGCCGTGGTTTTTTAGTTATCTTCCCTTCGAATAAAATAGAGTGACAGCCTACCTTGTGATGGCCACATCTCCAATACTCTTTGAGATATATTGATGGTACTTCGTACAGTTGTACATATAGTTGAACAGGAATGTCACGTGCAAGACCACTACTCTGGGTGCCCTGGTTGTTGAATTATCTCTCCTGACAATATAACCTTGTGATGGCCATAACTCCATTACCCTTTGAGATATATTGAGGGTACTTGGCACAATTGTATACAAGGTTGAGACGGCACTTCATGCCTAAGAACCGCAACTATGGGTGCTATGGTATTTGAGTTATCTCCCCTTCCAATATAACAGTATGACCACCTTGCGATCACCATACCTCCGATACCCTTTGAGACATATTGATGGTACATGATGTAGATGTACATGAGGTTAAGCAGGTGTGTCATGCTCAAGAATTACATCTCTGGGTGCACTGGTTTTTAGTTATCTCCCCTGACAATATAAAATTGTGATGGCCATAACTCAACACCCTTTGATATATATTGAAGGAACTTGGCGCAATAGTATAAAGGTACAGAAGGGGTGTCATGTGCAAGAATCACAACTGTTGGTGTTGTGGTATTTGAGTTATCTACCCTTCCAAAATAACAGTATGACCAGCTTGTGATCACCATGTCTCCAATACCCTTTGAGACATATTGATGGTACTTCATACAGAAATACATGAGCTTAAGCAGGCATGTCATGCGCAAGAACCACAATTCTGATTGCCCTGTTTTTTTAGTTTTCTCCCCTGACAGTATAATCTTGTGATGGCCATAACTGCAATACTTTTGTGATATATTGCTGGTTTAATTCTGGTGCACTATCTATTAGTGAACAATCTTCTGAAGGCCAAACTGGCTTTTGGTCGGGTGATTTGCCATCTCTTCCGATGGCTATTTTTTAACTTAATATCCGAGAAGTTTGCATGTCTAAGTTATCTACAGGTTTTATGAAGGTCCATTAAAAATATTTGTATAAACACTGTTCATAAGATCAAATATGGCTTTTTGTGACAATCAAGGGAGGGGACGTAACTCTTCCACCGTAAGTTCGATCTGATAAATTTTCAAATGTCTCCGATTTTATATTGCATTTCTAACTTATCTGCAAGATTCAGGAAGATCGAATAAAAAATTTAATAAAACATATGCTTTTCACAAGAAAAATTTTTGACAATCAAAGAAAACATAACCCTGACATAGTTGGACCCATCGGACCCAGTTTTGAACTCGTCAACGATGTAGCACAATTCTTAGTTATTCTCAAGTTTCATGAAGATCAAAGACAGATTAAAGGAGCTACGCTGTTTACCAGGTCGATGTAGGCCTTTTTGGACAATCAAGGGGACGTTGTTTGGTTTTGGTTTTGCGGCCCTTTCAAGATTATTTCACTCATATCGAGTCGATCTATAATCAGAAGTGGGCGAAAACCGGATTACCCGGAGAAAACCTTCTGACCTTCCGCTGCAGAACTTGGCGTCTCACATGTGACCCAAGCGAGGCTCCAACCACAGCGGTGAGAGACCTAATGATCAAAAGATCAAGAGAACGTTACTATGCCAGTGCAAAAGCAATCTGATCCATTTTCAAACGTGCATGTCTATTTCGTCTGCATTTTTCATGAAGCTCCAAAAAATTGTGAAGAATCTAGGCTGTTCAAAAGGTCGATAATGGGCATTTTTGACATTCAGGTGAACATTTCTCTGCAATTCATGGCCCGACCGGACACATTTTCGAATTAATCAAAGATTTTAGGCACGTCTTAGTTATATGCAATCTTCATGAAGATCAATAAAATCATAACAAAGGAGCTACGCTGTTCGCAAACATTTTCCATTTGCAATTATCGAAAAATGGATATGCAAGCAATCCTCAACCAAAACCTTAAGGTAAAATTGGGTTGAGATCTGCCAGCAGGCTACAGAGATATTGTAGTTTAAAAATGGGGACGACGGATGACGACGGCGGACGATGACGACGGAGACTCAAATCTGGAGCCTTCGACTCATACGAGCTTAAACAACGGTGTTATTTTTATGTTTAATTCTGCTGCAAGTACCGACCAGCTACCGGTAAAAACCCATAATTTATTTTTCTCCGCGGTAATAGGAGTTTTTTTTTCGCGGAAAACAAGCGAGAAATTTCTCCGAGAAGAAAGAAATTTCGCGTTTCAAAGCGGTTAATTTCACTGCGAAACGCCGCGAAATTTCTCCGCGAAAATTGCTTTTTTTCGGAGAAAGATAATTAGTACAGGTAAAGACGTTCACGGTGTTTCTCCGCGAAATTTGCCTTTATCTACATGTTCATTTGCTTGTATTTTTTATCCATTGAAATTTCGTACACAAAGTTTGAAGCATATGACGAAATGCATGTTCTTTGTTCACCTCTGTAGACCGGATAAATGTTTTTTTTTTTGCACACTAACTTTAGACGAGACGGTTCATAATGTGTTGTCCCCTCACACTCTACACTGTTTTCCGTTCTTCGTGGGTATACACCTAAAGCCCCTTTTTTGCAAGGTGAGACACTCCAAGCTTGATGCTGGAACAGTCCATTCTGAACTGAACTCTCGTGTATTACACGGGAAGGCTTGATGAGGCCTAATTGGCCGAAAGTAGATAATCTGGCCCAGAAAACATGTACGCTTCATATTTTCCAGTTCTGTGGTGTATTCCTTGCTTCCAAAGGATAACCCTTTAATATAACATATTTAACGTCACTACAGCATCACTACAGCTGGTGTCTGGGAATGTGTGGCCGCCGTACAAAGTCTCCCTGTCCTACATCATAGTCTAGTTTATATTTTCTCTTGTTCTTTTGGATCATTGATTCCATTGTAGAATTTTGAAAATAATTGAGGGTCACTGATGAGGCCTAATTGGCCGAAACTAGCTAGTCTTGCCCTGAAAACCTGTACACTTCATATGTTCTGGTTATGTTGTGTATTCCTTGCTTCCAAAGGATAACCCTTTTATAGAACATATTGATCCACGGACACAGTGGCGGAGTCCTGCCTCCGTTCTAAGCATAGCCCGGAGACCGTGCTCCGCTACGGGTATAGCTTTGAATACGGGCACAGTTACCTTGCTATGCTTCCCGTCCGCATCTGGCTGGCCGCAGGGCAAAACTGAGCTACAGAAAGCTTCTCTGTACGTTCTCAGGGACCGCGCTGGGCTTTCTCTTCGTCTCTGGTCTCAGGATCAGAGAGACAAGATGATAGAAGACTTTGTCTACCGTGTCCGGGTCTACACTTGTCTTTGGTTTTGCTAAGTGAAGGCTTGGGACACGGGCACAGCGGCGGCGCTCAGCCTCCGTTTAATGCATAGCTTCGAGACCGTGCTCCGCTGCCGAAAGGCTTCGGGCATGGGCACAATGGCGACGCTGAGCCTCTGATTTATGCCTAGCCCGGAGACCGTGCTACGCTACGGGAATAGCCTGGGAAACTGGCAGAGCTGCCGAGCTCTGCTTTCCATCCTTATCTGGCTGGCCGCGGGACAGAGCTGAACTCAAGCAAGCGTCTGTGTACGTTTTCCGTGCTCAGCTTTCTCGTCGTGTCTAGTCTCCCTGGCGGAGAGACAAGATGATAGAAGACTATGTCTATCGGATTCGGGTCTGTGCTTTGCATTTGTTTACTAATTGAAGGCTTTTAGACACGGCCACAGCTTTTAGACACGGCGACAAAGTTTAGCTCGGAGACCGTGCTCCGCTACTAGACGGCTTGGGAAACGGGCACAGTGACGGCGTTCTGCCTCCGTTCGATGTATAGCCCGGAGACCGTTCTCCGCTACGGGAATAGCTTTGGATACGGGCACAGCTACGCGCTCTGATTTTCGTCCGTATCTGGCTGGCCACTGAGCAGGAATGAGCAGCAGGAAGCGTCTGTGTACGTTTTCAGGGACCGCGTTTGGCTTTCTCTTCGTTTCTTGTCCCCGGGTCAGAGAGAACAAGATGATAGAAGACTTTGTCTACCGTGTCCGGGTCCACACTTCTCTTTGGTTTTGCTAAATGCAGGCTTGGAACACGGGCACAACGGCGGCGCTCAACATCCGTTCTATGCATAGATCGCAAACCATGTTCCGCTGCGGAAAGGCTTGAGACACGGGCGGCGTTTCTGTCTCCGTTCTATACCAAGCCCAGAGACCGTTCTCCGCTACGGGAATAGCTTTGTATACGTGCACAGCCACCGCGCTCTGCTTTCCGTCCGTATCTTGCTGGCTGCATGTCAGGATCGAGCTCCAGGAAGCGTTTGTGTACGTTTCCAGAGATCGAACTCGACTTTCTCTTCGTCTCTGGTCTCCGGGGCATAGAGCCAAGATGACAAGAGATAGTGTACCGGATCCAGATCCGCGCTTGTCTTTGGTTTTGCTTAGTGAAGGGGTGTGACACGGGCACAGTTGCGGCTCTCAGCCTCCATTCTATGCCTTCTCCGGAGACCGTGTCCCGCTATGTGAATAGCCTTGGATACTGGCACAGCTGCCGCGCTCTGCTTCCCGTCCGAATCTGGCTGACCGCGGGGCAGGGCTGAGCTCCAGGAAGCGTTTGTATACGTTTTCAGGGACCGCGCTCGTCCTTATCTTCGTCTCTGGTCACCGGGGCGGAGATACAAGATGGGGGAAGACTTTGGATACCGGATCAGAGTCCCCGCTTGGATTTGGTTTTACTAACTGAAGGTTTGGGACTCGGACGAAGTGGCAGGTCTTAGCCTCGGTTCTATGCCTTGCCCGGACAAAGCTTTACATATTTAAATCAATTTTTAAACCCGCGCAAACTTCCGGTCTAGTTGCTTTGGTCCGCCCGCTCAATGCGGCGCTGCGCGGGTTTTTAAAGATTTGCGACGAGACTAAACTATTAGTAAAGATGGCATTCCTCATCAACTGATAACTGAATAAAACATTTCTACCGAAGGAATGCCATCCTTACTCACAGTTCACCCGCGCCAGTGTGGTCTATTGCAGTATGTGTCCACTATCTTGTCGCAGGGCTACAGGGGGACGGATGATCATCACCTATAGCGATTCTCCGCTACTCCCGCAGCCTATCCGCAGTTTGGTCTAAAGGAGACCATGTACATTGCCCTGTGGCCGGGCCACTACGCGACGGATGGTTATCACCTACAGAGAGTCTCCGTTACTCCCGCCGCTTAGCCGTGGTGTGGTCTAATGCAGTATGTGTCCACTGCCCTTTCTCCGGGCCACTGCGGCACGGGTGATCATCGCCTTAAGAGAGTCTCCGCTACTCCCGCCGATTAGCCGCAGTGTGGTCTATTGCAGTATGTGACCACTGTCTTGTCGCCGGGCTACAGCGTGACGGATGATCATCACCTATAGCGATTCTCCGCTACTCCCGCAGCCTATCCGCGGTTTGGTCTAATGAAGTATATGTCCACTGCCTTTCTCCGGGCCACTGTGGCACGGATGATCATCACCTTAAGAGAGTCTCCGCTACTCCAACCGCTTAGCCGCAGTGTGGTCTATTGCAGTATATGTCCACTGTCTTGTCGCCGGACTACAGCGGGACGGACGATCATCACCTTTAGCGATTCTCTGCTACTCCCGCAGCCTATCCGCAGTTTGGTCTAAAGGAGTACATGTCCATTGCCCTGTCTGGGCAACTGCGGGACGGATGGTCATCAACTCCAGAGAGTCTCCGTTACTCCCGCCCTTTAGCCGCGGTGTGGTCTAATGCAGCAAGTGTCCACTGTCCTGTCGCCGGGCTTCTGCCGGACGGATGGTCATACCTATAGATAGTCTCCGTTACTCTCGCCGCTTTGCCCTGATACGGTGTAATGCAGTATGTGTCCACTGCCCTTTCTCCGGGCTACCGCGGGACGGATGGTCATCATCTTAAGAGAGTAACCGCTACACCCGCCACTTAGCCGCAGCGTGGTCTAATGCAGTATGTGTCCACTGTCTTGTCGCAGGGCCACA
Organism: Lucinisca nassula; assembly: GCA_963580285.1. Classification (NCBI taxonomy): domain Eukaryota; kingdom Metazoa; phylum Mollusca; class Bivalvia; order Lucinida; family Lucinidae; genus Lucinisca; species Lucinisca nassula. The sequence continues at coordinate 16,296,937 of OY757017.1, forward strand.
GCGGGATGGATGATCATCACCTATAGCGATCTTCGCTACTCCCGCAGCCTATCCACAGTTTGGTCTAAAGGAGTACATGTCCATTGCCCTGTCGCCGGGCCACTCCGGGACGGATGGTCATCACCTAAAGGGAATCTCCGTTACTCCCGCCGCTTAGCCGCGGTGTGGTCTAATGCAGTATGTGTCCATTGCCCTTTCTCAAGACCACTGCGGCACGGATGATCATCACCTTAAGAGACTCTCCACTACTCCGCTGTGTGGTCTATTGCAGTATGTGTCCACTGTCTTGTCGCCGGGTCACAGGGGGACGAATGATCATCACCTTTAGCAATTCTCCGCTACCCCCGCAGCCTATCCGCAGTTTGGTCTAAAGGAGTACATAGCCATTGCCCTGTCTGGGCAACTGCGGGACGGATGGTCATCAAATCTAGAGAGTCTACGTTACTCCCGCCGTTTAGCCGCAAGCAGCAAGTGTCCACCGTCCTGTCGCCGAGCTACCGCGTGACGGATGATTATCCCTATAGAGAGTCCTCGTTATCTCGCCGCTTAGCCGCGATGTGGTGTAATGCAGTATGTGTCCACGGCCCGTTCTCCGGGCTACCGCGGGACGGATGGTCATCATCTTAAGAGAGTCATCGCTACACCGCCACTTAGCCGCAGCGTGGTCTAATGCAGTATGTGTCCACTGTCTTGTCGCCGGGCCACAGCCAGACGGATGATCATCACCTGTAGCGATTCTCCGCTACTCCCGCAGTCTATCCACAGTTTGGTCTAAAGGAGTACATCTCCATTGCCCTGTCTGGACAACTGCGGTACGGATGGTCATCAAACATAGAGAGTCTCCGTTACTCTCGCCCTTTAGCCGCGGCGTGGTCTAATGCAGTAAGTGCCCACTGTCCTGTAGCCGGGCTGCAGCGGGACGGATGATCATCCGAGAGTCTCCGTTACTCCCGCCGCTTAGCCGCGATGGTCTAATGCAGTAAGTACCCACTGTCCTGTCGCCAGGCTGTCGCGGGACGGATGATCATCCGACAGTCTCCGTTACTCCCGCCGCTTAGCCGCGATGTGGTGTAATGCAGTATGTGTCCACTGCCCTTTCTCCGGGCTACCGCGGGACGAATGGTCATCATTAAGAGAGTCTCCGCTACTCCAGCCACTTAGCCGCAGCGTGGTCTATTGCAGTATGTGCCAACTGTCTTGTCGCCGGGCTACAGCGGGACGGATGATCATCACCTATAGCGATTCTCAGCTACTCCCGCAGTCTATCCGCAGTTTGGTCTAAAGGAGTACATGTCCATTGCCCTGTCACCGGGATGGATGGTCATCACCTAAAAAGAGTCTCCGATACTCCCGCCGGTTAGCCGCGGTGTGGTCTAATGCAGTATGTGTCCACTGCCCTTTCTCCGGGCCACTGCGGAACGGATGATCATCATCTAAAGAGGGTATCCGTTACTCACGCCGTTTAGCCGCGGTGTAGTCTAATGCAGTATGTGTCCACTGTCCTGTCGCCGGGCAACCGCGGGACGGATGGTCATCACCTATTGAGAGTCTCCGTTACTCCCGCCGCTTAGCCGCGATGTGGTGTAATGCAGTATGTGTCCACTGCCCTTTCTCCGGGCCACTGCGCCATGGATGGTCATCACCTATAGAGAATCTCAGTTACTTCCGCCACTTAGCCGCGGTGTGGTCTTATGCAGTTTGTGTCCACTGTTCTTTCTCCGGGCCACTGGGGCATGGATGGTCATCACCTATAGAGAGTCTCCGTTAATCCCACTGAGGTGTGGTCTGTTGCAGTTTGTGTCCACTGCCCTGTCGCCGGCTCACTGCGGCACGGATGATCATGACCTATAACCCGCGCAAACTTGCGGCCTAGTTGCTTTGTTCCGCCCACTCAATGCGGGGCTGCGCGGGTTTCACAAGATTTGCGGCGCGGGTGAACTGTGAATAAGAATGTCAATACTTATCAACTGATAACTGAATAAAACATTTCTATCTAACGCAGGCAACTCTTTACATAGTCAAATCAAATCGGGAACCGGGAAATAGTTCCCGGTTCCTTATTTAATCGGGAACCGGGAAACTAGTTCCCGGTTCCCGATTTGCACAAAACCTATAAAAAGGGAATTGCAGCTATTCAAAGGGCTGCAACTAACACAGAATAACCCTAGCTTTGATGTGGTCTAATGCAGTATGTGTCCACTGCCCTTTCTCAGGGCCACTGCGGCACGGATGATCATCACATTAAGAGAGTCTCCGCTACTCCCGCCACTTAGCCGGGGCGTGGTCTATTGTAGTATGTGTCCATTGTCTTGTCGCCGGGCCACAGCGGGACGGATGAGCATCACCTATAGCGATTTTCCGCTACTCCCGCAGCCTATCCGCAGATTGGTCTAAAGCAGAACATGTCCATTGCCCTGTCGCCGGGCCACAGCGGACGGATGGTCATCAACGCAAGAGAGTCTCCGTTACTCCCGACGTTTAGCCGCGGTGTGGTCTAATGCAGTATGTGTCTACTGTCTTGTCGCCGGGCTACCGCGGGACGGAGACTCTCTATAGGTGATGGATGGTCATCACCTATAGAGAGTCTCCGTTATAGAGAGTCTGTGTAACTCCCGCCGCTTAGCCGCGATGTTGTGTAATGCAGTATGTGACCACTGCCCTTTCTCCGGGCCACTGCGGCACGGATGTTCATCACCTATAGAGAATCTACGTTACTCCCGCCGCTTAGCCGCTGTGTGTTCTAATAAAGTTTGTGTCCACTGCCCTTTTTCCGGGCCACTCCGGCACGGATGGTCATCACCTACTGAGAGTCTCCGTTACTCCCGACGCTTAGCCGCGATGTGGTGTAATGCAGTATGTGTCCACTGCCCTTTCTCCGGGCCACTGCGCCATGGATGGTCATCACCTATAGAGAATCTCCGTTACTTCCGCCACTTAGCCGCGGTGTGGTCTAATGCAGTTTGTGTCCACTGTTCTTTCTCCGGGCCACTGGGGCATGGATGGTCATCACCTATAGAGAGTCTCCGTTAATCCCACTGCGGTGTGGTCTGTTGCAGTATGTGTCCACTGCCCTGTCGCCGGCTCACTGCGGCACGGATGATCATGACCTATAACCCGCGCAAACTTGCGGCCTAGTTGCTTTGTTCCGCCCACTCAATGCGGGGCTGCGCGGGTTTCACAAGATTTGCGGCGCGGGTGAACTGTGAATAAGAATGTCAATACTTATCAACTGATAACTGAATAAAACATTTCTATCTAACGCAGGCAACTCTTTACATAGTCAAATCAAATCGGGAACCGGGAAATAGTTCCCGGTTCCTTATTTAATCGGGAACCGGGAAACTAGTTCCCGGTTCCCGATTTGCACAAAACCTATAAAAAGGGAATTGCAGCTATTCAAAGGGCTGCAACTAACACAGAATAACCCTAGCCTTGGTGTGGTCTAATGCAGTATGTGTCCACTGCCCTTTCTCAGGGCCACTGCGGCACGGATGATCATCACATTAAGAGAGTCTCCGCTACTCCCGCCACTTAGCCGGAGCGTGGTCTATTGTAGTATGTGTCCATTGTCTTGTCGCCGGGCAACAGCGGGACGGATGAGCATCACCTATAGCGATTTTCCGCTACTCCCGCAGCCTATCCGCAGATTGGTCTAAAGCAGAACATGTCCATTGCCCTGTCGCCGGGCCACAGCGGGACGGATGGTCATCAACGCAAGAGAGTCTCCGTTACTCCCGACGTTTAGCCGCGGTGTGGTCTAATGCAGTATGTGTCTACTGTCATGTCGCCGGGCTACCGCGGGACGGATGGTCATCACCTATAGAGAGTCTGTGTAACTCCCGCCGCTTAGCCGCGATGTTGTGTAATGCAGTATATGACCACTGCCCTTTCTCCGGGCCACTGCGGCACGGATGTTCATCACCTATACAGAATCTCCGTTACTCCCGCCGCTTAGCCGCGGTGTGTTCTAATGCAGTTTGTGTCCACTGCCCTTTTTCCGGGCCACTCCGGCACGGATGGTCATCACCTATAGAGAATCTCCGTTACTCCCGCCGCTTATCCGCGGTGTGGTGTAATGCAGTTTGTATCCACTGCCCTTTCTCCGGGCCACTGCGGCACGGATGGTCACGGAGATAGTCTCCGTTACTCCCGCCGCTTAGCCGCGATGTGGTGTAATGGAGTATGTGTCGACTGCCCTTTCTCCGGGCCCCAGCAGCACGGATGCTCTTCACCTATAGAGAATCTCTGTTTCTCCCGCCGCTTTGCCGCGATGTTGTATAACGCAGTTTGTGTCCACTGCCATGTCGCCGGACCACTGCGGCACGGATGATCATGACCTGTAACCCGCGCAAACTTGCGGTCTAGTTGCTTTGTTCCGCCCGATCAATGCGGGGCTGTGCGGTTTTAAATGTTTTGCGGCGCGGTTGACCTTTGAGTTAGGATGTCATTCCTTATCAACTGAAGACTGGATAAAACATTTCTATCTAACGCGGGCAACTCTTTATATAGTCAAAACAAATCGGGAACCGGGAACTAGTTCCCGGTTCCCGGTTCCTTATTAAATCGGGAACCGGGAACCGGAAACTAGTTCCCGGTTCCCGATTTGCACAAAATCTATAAAAAGACAATAGCAGCTATTCAAAGGGCTGCAGCTAACTCAGTATAACCCTTAGCCGCGGTGTGGTCTAATGCAGTATGTGTCCACTGCCCATTCTCCGGGCCACTGCGGCACGGATGATTATCACCTTAAGAGAGTCTCCGCTACTCCCGCCGCTTAACCGTAGCGTGGTCTATTGAAGTATGCGTCCACTGCCTTGTCGCCGGGCCACAGCGGGACGGGTGATCATCACCGATAGCGATTCTCCGCTACTCTCGCAGCCTATTCGCAGACTGGTCAAAAGGAGTACATGTCTATTGTCCTGTCGCCGGGCCATGGCGGGGCGGATGATCATCCACTCTAGAGAGTCTCCGTTATTCCTGCCGTTTACCCGCGGTGTGGTCTAATGCAGTATGTGTCCACTATCCTGTCGCCGAGCTACCGCAGGACGGATGGCCATCACCTATAGAGAGTCTCCGTTACTCCCGCCGCTTAGCCGCGGTGTGGTGTAAAGCAGTATGGGTCCATTGCCCTTTCTCCGGGCTACTGCAGCGGATGGCCATCACCTATAGAGAATCTCCGTTACTCCCGCCGCTTAGCCGCGGGGTGGTCTAATGCAGTTTGTGTCCGCGGTCCTTTCGCCGGGCTACCGCCGGACGGATGGTCATCATCTATAGAGAGTCTCCGTTACTCCCGCCGCTTAGCCGCGATGTGGTGTAATGCAGTATGTGTCCACTGCCCTTTATCCGGGCCACAGCGGCACGGATGGTCATCACCTATGGAGAATCTCCGTTTACTCCCGTTGCGGTGTGGTCTGTTGCAGTATGTGTCCACTGCCCTTTCTCCGGGCCACTGCGGCACGGACGGGCATCACCTCAAAACCGTCTCCGTTACTCCCGCCGCTCAGCCGCGGTGTAGTCTTATGCAGTGTATGTCCACTGCCTTTTCTCCGGGCCACTGCGGCACGGATGCTCCTCACTTATAGACAGTCTCCGTTACTCTCGCCGCTTAGCCGCGGTGTGGTCTAATGCAGTTTGTGTCCACTTGTCTTTCTCCGGGCCACTGCAGCACGGATGGTCATCACCTATAGAGAGTCTCCGTTACTCACGCTTCGGTGTCGTCTGTTGCAGTATGTGTCCACTGCCCTGTCGCCGTCCCACTGCGGCACGGATGATCATGACCGAAAACCCGTGCAGTATATATCCACTGTCTTGTCGCCGGGCCACAGCGGGACGGATGATCATCACCTATAGCGATTCTCAACTACTCCCGCAGCCTTTCCGCAGTTTGTTCTAAAGGAGAACTTGTCCATTGCCCTGTCGCCGGGCCACTGCGGGACGGATGGTCATCAACTCTTCCGCCGTTTAGCCGCGGTGTGGGTTAATGCAGTATGTGTCCACTGTCCTGTCGCCGCGCTACCGCGGGACGGATGGTCATCACCTAAAGAGAACCTCAGATACTCCCGCCGCTCAGCCGCGCTTGTAGTCTAATGCAGCAATGTGTCCACTGCCTTTTCTCCAGGCCACTGCGGCACGGATGGATCTCACTTGTAGAGAGTCTCCGTTTCTCCCGCAGTTTTGCCGCGGTGTGGTCTAATGCACTGTGTGTCCACTGTCCTGTCGCAGTTACTTTTGCTGCGGTGTGGTTTGTTGCAGTATGCGTCCACTGCCCTGTCGCCGGCCCACTGCTACCACTGTCGCCTGCTACCGCGGGACGGATGGTCATCTCCTATAGAGAGTCTCCGTTACTCCCGCCGCTCAGCCGCAATGTGGTGAAATGCAGTATTTGTCCACTGCCCTTTCTCCGGGCCACTGCGGCACGGATGGTCATTACCTATAGTGAGACAATGGTAGCTATTCAAAGGTCTGCAGCTAACTCAGTATAACCCTTAGGCGCGGTGTGGTCTAATGCAGTATGTGTCTACTGCCCTTTCCCCGGGCGACTGCTGCACGGATGTTCATCATATAGAGAATCTCCGTTACTCCCGCCGCTTAGCCGCGGTGTGGTCTAATGCAGTTTGTGTCCACTGCCCTTTCTCCGGGCCACTGCGGCACGGATGGTCATCACCTATAGTGAGTCTCCGTTACTCCCGAAAGATTTGCGGCGCGGGTGAACTGTGAGTAAGGATGTCATTCCTTATCAACTAATAACTTATTAAAACATTTCTATCTAACGCAGGCAACTCTTTACATAGTCAAATCAAATCGGGTATCGGGAACTTGGAACCGGCAACCGCGAACTTGTTCCTGGTTCCCGATTTGCACAAAACATTTGAAAGACAATAACAGTTATTCAATGGGCTGCAGTTAACTAAGGATAACCCTTAGACGCGCTGTGGTCTAATGCAGTATGTGTCCACTGCCCATTCTCCGGGCCACTGCGGCACGAATGATCATCACATGAAGAGAATCTCCGCTACTCCCGCCGCTTAGACGCAGCGTGGTCTATTGCAGTATGTGTCCGCTGTCTTGTCGCCGGGCCACATCGGGACGAATGATAATCACCTATAGCAATTTCTCGCTACTCCCGCAGCCTATCCGCAGTTTTTTCTAAAGGAGAACTTGTCCATTGCCCTGTCGCCGTTCCACTGCGGGACGGATGGTCATCAACTCTAGAGAGTCTCCGTTACACCCGACGTTTAGCCGCGGTGTGGTCTAATGCAGTATGTGTCCACTGTCAAGTCGCCGGGCTACCGCGGGACGGATGGTCATCACCTAAAGAAAGTCTACGATACTCCCGTCGCTCAGCCGCGGTGTAGTCTAATGCAGTATGTGTCCACTTCCTTTTCTCCAGGCCACTGCAGCATAGATGGTCCTCACTTGTATAGAGTCTCCGTTACTCCCGCAGTTTTGCCGCGGTGTGGTCTAATGCAGTGTGTGTCCACTGTCCTGTCGCCGTTACTCCCGCTGCGGTGTGGTCTGTTGCAGTATGCGTCCACTGCCCTGTCGCCGGCCCACTGCGGCACGGATGATCATGACCTATAACCCGCGCAAACTTGCGGTCTAGTTGCTTTGTTCCGCCCGCTCAATGCGGGCTGCGCGGGTTGTAAAAGATTTACAGCGCGGCTGAACTGTGAGTAAGGATGTCATTCCTTATCGACTGATAACTTAATGAAACATTTCTATCTAACGCAGGCAACTCTTTATATAGACAAATCAAATCGGGAACCGGGAACTAGTTCCCGGTTCCCGGTTTGCACAAAACCTATAAAAATAACAATGGTAGCTATTCAAAGGGCTGCAGCTAACTCAGTATAACCCTTAGCCGCGATGTGGTCTAATGCAGTATGTGTAGACTGCCCTTTCTCCCGGCCACTGCGGCACGGATGATCATTACCTTAAGAGAGTCTCCGCTACTCCCGCCGCTTAGCCGCAGGGTGGTCTATTGCGGTATGTGTCCACTGTCTTGTCGCCGGGCCACAGCGGGACGGATGATCATCACCTATAGAGAGTCTCCGTTACTCCCGCCGCTCAGCCGTGATGTGGTGTAATGCAGTATTTGTCCACTGCCCTTTCTCCGGGCCGGTGCGGCACGGATGGTCATCACCTTTATAGAATCTCCGCTACTCCCGCCGCTTAGCCGCAGCGTGGTCTATTGTGGTATGTGTCCACTGTCTTGTCGCCGGTCCACAGCGGGACGGATGATCATCACCTATAGAGAGTCTCCGTTACTCCCGCCGCTCAGCCGCGATGTGGTGTAATGCAGTATGTGTCCACTGCCCTTTCTCCGGGCCACTGCGGCACGGATGGTCATCACCTTCAGAGAATCTCCGTTACTCCCGCCGCTTAGCCGCGGTGTGGTCTAATTCAGTTTGTGTCCACTGCCCTTTCTCCGGGCCACTGCGGCACGGATGGTCATCACCTATAGTGAGTCTCCGTTACTCCCGCTGCGGTGTGGTCTGTCGCAGAGTGTGTCCACTGCCCTGTCGCCGGCCCAGTGTGGCACGGATGATCATGACCAATAACCCGCGCAAACTTGCGGTCTAGTCGCTTTCTTCCGCCCGGTCAATGCGGGGATGCGCGGGTTTCAAAAGATTTGCGGCACGGATGAACTGTGTGTAAGCATGTCATTCCTTATCAACTGATAAAACATTTCTATCTAACGCAGGCAACTCTTTACATAGTTAAATCAAATCGGAAACCGGGAACTAGTTCTCGGTTCCCGATTTGCACAAAACCTATAACAAGACAATAGCAGCTATTCAAAGGGCTGCAGTTAACTAAGGATGACCCTTAGACGCGCTGTGGTCTAATGCAGTATGTGTCCACTGCCCATTCTCCGGGCCACTGCGACACGGATGGTCATCACCTATAGACAATCCCCGTTACTCCCGCCGCATAGCCGCGATGTGGTGTAATGCAGTTTGTGTCCCTTACCCTGGGCCACTGCGGCACGGATGGTCATCACCTATAGAGACTAATCGTTACTCCCGCTGCGATGTGGTCGGTTGCAGTATGTGTCCACTGCCCTGTCGCCGGCCCACTGCGGCACGGATGATCATGACCTATAACCCGCGCAAACTTGCGGTCTAGTTGCTTTGATGATCATTACCTTAAGACAGTCTCCTCTACTCCAGCCGCTTAGACTCAGTGTGGTCTATTGTGGTATGTGTCCACTGTCTTGTCGCCAGGCCACAGCAGGAAGGATGATCATCACCTATATAGAGTCTCCGTTACTCCCGCCGCTCAGCCGCGATGTGGTGTAATGCAGTATTTGTCAACTGCCCTTTCTCCGGGCCACTGCGGCACGGATGGTCATCAGAGAATCTCCGTTACTCACGCCGCTAACCCGCGGTGTGGTCTAATGCAGTTTGTGTCCACTGCCCTTTCTCCGGGCCACTGCTGCATTTAACTAAGGTATCCCTTCGCCGTGATGTGGTGTATGCAGTATGTGTCCACTGCCTTTTCTCCGGGTCACTGCGGCACGGATGGTCATCACCTATAGACAATCTCCGTTACTCCCGCCGCATAGCCGCGATGTGGTGTAATGCAGTTTGTGTCCCTTACCCTGGGCCACTGCGGCACGGATGGTCATCACCTATAGAGACTCATTGTTACTCCCGCTGCGATGTGGTCTGTTGCAGTATGTGTCCACTGCCCTGTCGCCGGCCCACTGCGGCACGGATGATCATGACCTATAACCCGCGCAAACTTGCGGTCTAGTTGCTTTGTTCCGCCCGCTCAATGCGGGGCTGCGCGGGTTTTAAAAGATTTAGAGCGCGGGTGAACTTTCAGTAAGGAAGTCATTCCTTATCAACTGATAACTGAATAAAATATTTCTATCTAACACAGGCAACTCTTTACATAGTCAAATCAAATCGGAAACCGGGACATAATTCCCGGTTCCTGGTTCCTTATTAAATCGGGAGCCGGGAACCAGGAACGGTTCCCGATTTGCACAAACCCTATAAAAAGACAATGGCAGCTATTCGAAGGGCTGCAGCTAACTCAGTATCCCTTAGCCGCGGTGTGGTCTAATGCAGTATGTGTCCAATACCCTTTCTCCGGGCCACTGTGGCACGGATGATCATCACCTTAAGAGAGTCTCCGCTACTACCGCTGCTTAGCTGCAGCGTGGTCTATTGTAGTATGTGTCCACTGTCATGTCACCGGGCCACAGCGGGGCGGATGATCATCACCTAAAGCGATTCTCCGCTACTCCCGCAGCCTATCCGCAGATTGGTCTTAATGAGCACATGTCCATTGCCCTGTCGCCGGGCCACTGCGGGACGGATGATCATGACCTATAACCCGCGCAAACTTGCGGTCTAGTTGCTTTGATCCGCCCGCTCAATGCGGGCTGCGCGGGTTATAAAAGATTTACAGCGCGGGTGAACTGTGAGTAAGGATGTCATTCCTTATCAACTGATAACTTAATGAAACATTTCTATCTAACGCAGGCAACTCTTTATATAGTCAAATCAAATCGGGAACCGGGAACTAGTTCCCAGTTCCCGGTTCCTTATTAAATCGGGTACCGGGAACCGGGAACTAGTTCCCGGTTCCCGATTTGCACAAAACCTATAAAAAACAATGGTAGCTATTTAAAGGGCTGCAGCTAACTCAGTATAACCCTTAGCCGCGATGTGGTCTAATGCAGTATGTTTAGACTGCCCTTTCTCCCGGCCACTGCGGCACGGATGATCATTACCTTAAGAGAGTTTCCGCTACTCCCGCCGCTTAGCCGCAGCGTGGTCTATTGTGGTATGTGTCCACTGTCTTGTCGCCGGGCCACAGCGGGACGGATGATCATCACCTATAGAGAGTCTCCGTTACTCCCGCCGCTCAGCCGCGATGTGGTGTAATGCAGTATTTGTCCACTGCCCTTTCTCCGGGCCACTGCGGCACGGATGGTCATCACCTTTAGAGAATCTCCGTTACTCCCGCCGCTTAGCCGCGGTGTGGTCTAATTCAGTTTGTGTCCACTGCCCTTTCTCCGGGCCACTGCGGCACGGATGGTCATCACATATAGTGAGTCTCCGTTACTCCTGCTGTGGTGTGGTCTGTTGCAGAATGTGTCCACTGCCCTGTCGCCGGCCCACTGTGGCACGGATGATCATGACCAATAACCCGCGCAAACTTGCGGTCTAGTTGCTTTCTTCCGCCCGGTCAATGCGGGGATGCGCGGGTTCCAAACGATTTGCGGCGCGGGTGAACTGTGTATAAGGATGTCATTCCTTATCAACTGATAACTTAATAAAATATTTCTATCTAACGCAGGCAACTCTTTACATAGTCAAATCAAATCGGGAACCGGGAACTAATAAGGGAACCGGGAACCAGGAACTAGTTCCCGGTTCCCGATTTGCACAAAACCTATAAAAAGACAATAGCAGCTATTCAAAGGGCTGCAGTTAACTAAGGATACTCTTAGACGCGGTGTTGTCTAATGCAGTATGTGTCCACTGCCCATTCTCCGGGCCACTGTGGCACGGATGATCATTACCTTAAGAGAGTCTCCTCTACTTCCGCCTCTTAGACGCAGCGTGGTCTATTGTAGTATGTGTCCACTGTCTTGTCGCCGGGCCACAGCAGGAAGGATGATCATCACCTATATAGAGTGTCCGTTACTCCCGCCGCTCAGCCGCGATGTGGTGTAATGCAGTATTTGTCCACTGCCCTTTCTCCGGGCCACTGCGGCACGGATGGTCATCACCTATAGAGAATCTCCGTTACTCACGCCGCTAACCCGCGGTGTGGTCTAATGCAGTTTGTGTCCACTGCCCTTTCTCCGGGCCACTGCTACATTTAACTAAGGTATCCCTTCGCCGTGATGTGGTGTATGCAGTATGTGTCCACTGCCCTTTCTCCGGGTCACTGCGGCACGGATGGTCATCACCTATAGACAATCTCCGTTACTTTTTCTCATCATCTTTGGAAAATGTGATGTATGTTTATTTGTTATATCACTCCATATGAAGTATTCAAAATGTCTCTGTATTTGCCACTATCATGTGCATGTATCTATTACTGTAATACTGTTTTGTAGGGGAGGGCCGTAAATAATGTTGGCAGAACTTGTGGCCCGACCCTGTTGCTTGATTTATGATGCAATAAAATATGTTTATACTAATCTCCGTTACACCCGCCGCATAGCCGCGATGTGGTGTTATGCAGTTTGTGTCCCTTACCCTGGGCCACTGCGGCACGGATGGTCATCACCTATAGAGACTCATCGTTACTCCCGCTGCGATGTGGTCGGTTGCAGTATGTGTCCACTGCCCTGTCGCCGGCCCACTGCGGCACGGATGATCATGAACTATTACCCGCGCAAACTTGCGGTCTAGTTGCTTTGTTCCGCCCGCTCAATGCGGGGCTGCGCGGGTTTTAAAAGATTTAGAGCGCGGGTGAACTTTCAGTAAGGGAGTCATTCCTTATCAACTGATAACTGAATAAAATATTTCTATCTAACACAGGCAACTCTTTACATAGTCAAATCAAATCGGAAACCGGGAACTGATTCCCGGTTCCTGGTTCCTTATTCAATCGGGAGCCGGGAATTGGGACCTAGTTCCCGGTTCCCGATTTGCACAAACCCTATAAAAAGACAATGGCAGCTATTCGAAGGGCTGCAGCTAACTCAGTATCCCTTAGCCGCGGTGTGGTCTAATGTAGTATGTGTCCAATACCCTTTCTCCGGGCCACTGTGGCACGGATGATCATCACCTTAAGAGAGTCTCCGCTACTCCCGCTGCTTAGCTGCAGCGTGGTCTATTGTAGTATGTGTCCACTGTCATGTCACCGGCCACAGCGGGACGGATGATCATCACCTATAGCGATTCTCCGCTACTCCCGCAGCCTATCCGCAGATTGGTCTTAATAACCACATGTCCATTGCCCTGTCGCCGGTCCACTGTGGGACGGATGATCATGACCTATAACCCGCGCAAACTTGCGGTCTAGTTGCTTTGTTCCGCCCGCTCAATGCGGGCTGCGCGGGTTTTAAAAGATTTACAGCGCGGGTGAACTGTGAGTAAGGATGTCATTCCTTATCGACTGATAACTTAATGAAACATTTCTATCTAACGCAGGCAACTCTTTATATAGTCAAATCAAATCGGGAACCGGAAACTAGTTCCCGGTTCCCGGTTCCTTATTAAATCGGGAACCGGGGAACCGGGAAGTTCCCGGTTTCCGATTTGCACAAAACATATAAAAAACAATGGTAGCTATTCAAAGGGCTGCAGCTAACTCAGTATTACCCTTAGCCGCGAACGGGCCTCCGTGGCCTAGTGGATAAGAGCGCTGACTCTTGGTCATTAGGTCTCTCACCGCCGTAGGTTCGAGCCTCGCTCGGGCCACGTGTGAGACGCCAAGTTCTGCAACGGAAGGTCAGGTGGTTTTTCTCCGGGTACTCCGGTTTTCGCCCACCTCTGATTAACGATCGGCTCGATATGAGTGAAATAATCTTGAAAGGGCCGTAAAACCCAAACCAAAAAAAAAACAAAAAAAAAACCCTTAGCCGCGATGTGGTCTAATGCAGTATGTGTAGACTGCACTTTCTCCCGGCCACTGCGGCACGGATGATCATTACCTTAAGAGAGTCTCCGCTACTCCCGCCGCTTAGCCGCAGCGTGGTCTATTGTGGTATGTGTCCACTGTCTTGTCGCCGGGCCACAGCGGGACGGATGATCATCACCTATAGAGAGTCTCCGTTACTCCCGCCGCTCAGCCGCGATGTGGTGTAATGCAGTATTTGTCCACTGCCCTTTCTCCGGGCCACTGCGGCACGGATGGTCATCACCTTTAGAGAATCTCCGTTACTCCCGCCGCTTAGCCGCGGTGTGGTCTAATTCAGTTTGTGTCCACTGCCCTTTCTCCGGGCAACTGTGGCACGGATGATCATGACCAATAACCTGCGCAAACTTGCGGTCTAGTTGCTTTCTACCGCCCGGTCAATGCGGGGATGCGCGGGTTTCAAAAGATTTGCGGCGCGGTCGAACTGTGTGTAAGGATGTCATTCCTTATGAACTGATAACTTAATAAAACATTTCTATCTAACGCAGGCAACTCTTTACATAGTCAAATCAAATCGGGAACCGGGAACTAGTTCCCGGTTCCCGGTTCCTTAATAAATCGGGAACCGACATATAAAAACATATAAAAAACAATGATAGCTATTCAAAAGGCTGCAGCTAACTCAGTATAACCCTTAGCCGCGATGTGGTCTAATGCAGTATGTGTAGACTGCCCTTTCTCCCGGCCACTGCGGCACGGATGATCATTACCTTAAGAGAGTCTCCGCTACTCCCGCCGCTTAGCCGCAGCGTGGTCTATTGTGGTATGTGTCCACTGCCATATCGCCGGGCCACAGCGGGACGGATGATCATCACCTATAGAGAGTCTCCGTTACTCCCGCCGCTCAGCCGCGATGTGGTGTAATGCAGTATTTGTCCACTGCCCTTTCTCCGGGCCACTGCGGCACGGATGGTCATCACCTTTAGAGAATCTCCGTTACTCCCGCCGCTTAGCCGCGGTGTGGTCTAATTCAGTTTGTGTCCACTGCCCTTTCTCCGGGCCACTGCGGCACGGATGGTCATCACCTATAGTGAGTCTCCGTTACTCCCGCTGCTGTGTGGTTTGTTTCAGAATGTGTCCACTGCCCTGTCGCCGGCCCACTGTGGCACGGATGATCATGACCAATAACCCGCGCAAACTTGCGGTCTAGTTGCTTTCTTCCGCCCGGTCAATGCGGGGATGCGCGGGTTTCAAAAGATTTGCGGCGCGGGTGAACTGTGTGTAAGGATGTCATTCCTTATCAACTGATAACTTAATAAAACATTTCTATCTAACGCAGGCAACTCTTTACATAGTCAAATCAAATCGGGAACCGGGAACTAGATAAATCGGGAACCGGGAACCGGGAACTAGCTCCCGGTTCCCGATTTGCACAAAACATATAAAAAAAAACAATGGTAGCTATTCAAAGGGCTGCAGCTAACCCAGTATAACCCTTAGCCGCGATGTGGTCTAATGCAGTATGTGTAGACTGCCCTTTCTCCCGGCCACTGCGGCACGGATGATCATTACCTTAAGAGAGTCTCCGCTACTCCCGCCGCTTAGCCGAAGCGTGGTCTATTGTGGTATGTGTCCACTGCCATGTCGCCGGGCCACAGCGGGACGGATGATCATCACCTATAGAGAGTCTCCGTTACTCCCGCCGCTCAGCCGCGATGTGGTGTAATGCAGTATTTGTCCACTGCCCTTTCTCCGGGCCACTGCGGCACGGATGGTCATCACATTTAGAGAATCTCCGTTACTCCCGCCGCTTAGCCGCGGTGTGGTCTAATTCAGTTTGTGTCCACTGCCCTTTCTCCGGGCCACTGCGGCACGGATGGTCATCACCTATAGTGAGTCTCCGTTACTCCCGCTGCTGTGTGGTCTGTTTCAGAATGTGTCCACTGCCCTGTCGCCGGCCCACTGTGGCACGGATGATCATGACCAATAACCCGCGCAAACTTGCGGTCTAGTTGCTTTCTTCCGCCCGGTCAATGCGGGGATGCGCGGGTTTCAAAAGATTTGCGGCGCGGGTGAACTGTGTGTAAGGATGTCATTCCTTATCAAGTGATAACTTAATAAAACATTTCTATCTAACGCAGGCAACTCTTTACATAGTCAAATCAAATCGGGAACCGGGAACTAGTTCCCGGTTCCCGATTTGCACAAAAAATATAAAAAACAATGGTAGCTATTCAAAGGGCTGCAGCTAACTCAGTATAACCCTTAGCCGCGATGTGGTCTAATGCAGTATGTGTAGACTGCCCTTTCTCCCGGCCACTGCGGCACGGATGATCATTACCTTAAGAGAGTCTCCGCTACTCCCGCCGCTTAGCCGCAGCGTGGTCTATTGTGGTATGTGTCCACTGTCTTGTCGCCGGGCCACAGCGGGACGGATGATCATCACCTATAGAGAGTCTCCGTTATTTCGCCGCTCAGCCGCGATGTGGTGTAATGCAGTTTTTGTCCACTGCCCTCTCTCCGGGCCACTGCGGCACGGATGGTCATCACCTTTAGAGAATCTCCGTTACTCCCGCCGCTTAGCCGCGGTGTGGTCTAATTCAGTTTGTGTCCACTGCCCTTTCTCCGGGCCACTGCGGCACGGATGGTCATCACCTATAGTGAGTCTCCGTTACTCCCGCTGCTGTGTGGTCTGTTTCAGAATGTGTCCACTGCCCTGTCGCCGGCCCACTGTGGCACGGATGATCATGACCAATAACCCGCGCAAACTTGCGGTCTAGTTGCTTTCTTCCGCCCGGCCAATGCGGGGATGCGCGGGTTTCAAAAGATTTGCGGCGCGGGTGAACTGTGTGTAAGGATGTCATTCCTTATCAACTGATAACTGAATAAAACATTTTTATCTAACGCAGGCAACTCTTTACATAGTCAAATCAAATCGGGAACCGGGAACTAGTTCCCGGTTCCCGGTTCCTTATTAAATCGGGAACCGGGAACCTGGAACAAGTTCCCGGTTCCCGATTTGCACAAAACATGTAAAAAAGAATGGTAGCTATTCAAAGGGCTGCAGCTAACTCAGTATAACCCTTAGCCGCGATGTGGTCTAATGCAGTATGTGTAGACTGCCCTTTCTCCCGGCCACTGCGGCACGGATGATCATTACCTTAAGAGAGTCTCCGCTACTACCGCCGATTAGCCGCAGCGTGGTCTATTGTGGTATGTGTCCACTGTCTTGTCGCCGGGCCACAGCGGGATGGATGATCATCACCTATAGAGAGTCTCCGTTACTCCCGCCGCTCAGCCGCGATGTGGTGTAATGCAGTATTTGTCCACTGCCCTCTCTCCGGGCCACTGCGGCACGGATGGTCATCACCTTTAGAGAATCTCCGTTACTCCCGCCGCTTAGCCGCGGTGTGGTCTAATTCAGTTTGTGTCCACTGCCCTTTCTCCGGGCCACTGCGGCACGGATGGTCATCACCTATAGTGAGTCTCCGTTACTCCCGCTGCTGTGTGGTCTGTTTCAGAATGTGTCCACTGCCCTGTCGCCGGCCCACTGTGGCACGGATGATCATGACCAATAACCCGCGCAAACTTGCGGTCTAGTTGCTTTCTTCCGCCCGGCCAATGCGGGGATGCGCGGGTTTCAAAAGATTTGCGGCGCGGGTGAACTGTGTGTAAGGATGTCATTCCTTATCAACTGATAACTGAATAAAACATTTTTATCTAACGCAGGCAACTCTTTACATAGTCAAATCAAATCGGGAACCGGGAACTAGTTCCCGGTTCCCGGTTCCTTATTAAATCGGGAACCGGGAACCGGTAACTAGTTCCCGGTTCCCGATTTGCACAAAACATGTAAAAAACAATGGTAGCTATTCAAAGGGCTGCAGCTAACTCATTATAACCCTTAGCCGCGATGTGGTCTAATGCAGTATGTGTAGACTGCCCTTTCTCCCGGCCACTGCGGCACGGATGATCATTACCTTAAGAGAGTCTCCGCTACTACCGCCGCTTAGCCGCAGCGTGGTCTATTGTGGTATGTGTCCACTGTCTTGTCGCCGGGCCACAGCGGGACGGATGATCATCACCTATAGAGAGTCTCCGTTACTCCCGCCGCTCAGCCGCGATGTGGTGTAATGCAGTATTTGTCCACTGCCCTCTCTCCGGGCCACTGCGGCACGGATGGTCATCACCTTTAGAGAATCTCCGTTACTCCCGCCGCTTAGCCGCGGTGTGGTCTAATTCAGTTTGTGTCCACTGCCCTTTCTCCGGGCCACTGCGGCACGGATGGTCATCACCTATAGTGAGTCTTCGTTACTCCCGCTGCTGTGTGGTCTGTTTCAGAATGTGTCCACTGCCCTGTCGCCGGCCCACTGTGGCACGGATGATCATGACCAATAACCCGCGCAAACTTGCGGTCTACTTGCTTTCTTCCGCCCGGCCAATGCGGGGATGCGCGGGTTTCCAAAGATTTGCGGCGCGGGTGAACTGTGTGTAAGGATGTCATTCTTTATCAACTGATAACTGAATAAAACATTTCTATTTAACGCAGGCAACTCTTTACATAGCCAAATCAAATCGGGAACCGGGAACTAGTTCCCGGTTCCCGGTTCCTTATTAAATCGGGAACCGGGAACCAGGAACTAGTTCCCGGTTCCCGATTTGCACAAAACATATAAAAAACAATGGTAGCTATTCAAAGGGCTGCAGCTAACTCAGTATAACCCTTAGCCGCGATGTGGTCTAATGCAGTATGTGTAGACTGCCCTTTCTCCCGGCCACTGCGGCACGGATGATCATTACCTTAAGAGAGTCTCCGCTACTCCCGCCGCGTAGCCGCAGCGTGGTCTATTGTGGTATGTGTCCACTGTCATGACGCCGGGCCACAGCGGGACGGATGATCATCACCTATAGAGAGTCTCCGTTACTCCCGCCGCTCAGCCGCGATGTGGTGTAATGCAGAATTTGTCCACTGCCCTCTCTCCGGGCCACTGCGGCACGGATTTTCATCACCTTTAGAGAATCTCCGTTACTCCCGCCGCTTAGCCGCGGTGTGGTCTAATTCAGTTTGTGTCCACTGCCCTTTCTCCGGCCACTGCGGCACGGATGGTCATCACCTATAGTGAGTCTCCGTTACTCCCGCTGCTGTGTGGTCTGTTTCAGAATGTGTCCACTGCCCTGTCGCCGGCCCACTGTGGCACGGATGATCATGACCAATAACCCGCGCAAACTTGCGGTCTACTTGCGTTCTTCCGCCCGGCCAATGCGGGGATGCGCGGGTTTCAAAAGATTTGCGGCGCGGGTGAACTGTGTGTAAGGATGTCATTCTTTATCAACTGATAACTGAATAAAACATTTCTATCTAACGCAGGCAACTCTTTACATTGTCAAATCAAATCGGGAACCGGGAACTAGTTCCCGGTTCCCGGTTCCTTATTAAATCGGGAACCGGGAACCGGGAACTAGTTCCCGGTTCCCGATTTGCACAAAACATATAAAAAACAATGGTAGCTATTCAAAGGGCTGCAGCTAACTCAGTATAAGCCTTAGCCGCGATGTGGTCTAATGCAGTATGTGTAGACTGCCCTTTCTCCCGGCCACTGCGGCACGGATGATCATTACCTTAAGAGAGTCTCCGCTACTCCCGCCGCTTAGCCACAGCGTGGTCTATTGTGGTATGTGTCCACTGTCATGTCGCCGGGCCACAGCGGGACGGATGATCATCACCTATAGAGAGTCTCCGTTACTCCCGCCGCTCAGCCGCGATGTGGTGTAATGCAGTATTTGTCCACTGCCCTTTCTCCGGGCCACTGCGGCACGGATGGTCATCACCTTTAGAGAATCTCCGTTACTCCCGCCTCTTAGCCGCGGTGTGGTCTAATTCAGTTTTTGTCCACTGCCCTTTCTCCGGGCCACTGCGGCACGGATGGTCATCACCTATAGTGAGTCTCCGTTACTCCCGCTGCTGTGTGGTCTGTTTCAGAATGTGTCCACTGCCCTGTCGCCGGCCCACTGTGGCACGGATGATCATGACCATTAACCCGCGCAAACTTGCGGTCTAGTTGCTTTCTTCCGCCCGGTCAATGCGGGGATGCGCGGGTTTCAAAAGATTTGCGGCGCGGGTGAACTGTGTGTAAGGATGTCATTCCTTATCAACTGATAACTGAATAAAACATTTCTATCAAACGCAGGCAACTCTTTACATAGGCAAATCAAATCGGGAACCGGGAACTAGTTCCCTGTTCCCGGTTCCTTATTAAATCGGGAACCGGGAACTAGTTCCCGGTTCCCGATTTGCACAAAACATATAAAAAACAATGGTAGCTATTCAAAGGGCTGCAGCTAACTCAGTATAAGCCTTAGCCGCGATGTGGTCTTATGCAGTATGTGTAGACTGCCCTTTCTCCCGGCCACTGCGGCACGGATGATCATTACCTTAAGAGAGTCTCCGCTACTCCCGCCGCTTAGCCGCAGCGTGGTCTATTGTGGTATGTGTCCACTGTCTTGTCGCCGGGCCACAGCGGGACGGATGATCATCACCTATAGAGAGTCTCCGTTACTCCCGCCGCTCAGCCGCGATGTGGTGTAATGCAGTATTTGTCCACTGCCCTCGCTCCGGGCCACTGCGGCACGGATGGTCATCACCTTTAGAGAATCTCCGTTACTCCCGCCGCTTAGCCGCGGTGTGGTCTAATTCAGTTTGTGTCCACTGCCCTTACTCCGGGCCACTGCGGCACGGATGGTCATCACCTATAGTGAGTCTCCGTTACTCCCGCTGCTGTGTGGTCTGTTTCAGAATGTGTCCACTGCCCTGTCGCCGGCCCACTGTGGCACGGATGATCATGACCAATAACCCGCGCAAACTTGCGGTCTAGTTGCTTTCTTCCGCCCGGTCAATGCGGGGATGCGCGGGTTTCAAAAGATTTGCGGCGCGGGTGAACTGTGTGTAAGGATGTCATTCCTTATCAACTGATAACTTAATAAAACATTTCTATCTAACGCAGGCAACTCTTTACATAGTCAAATCAAATCGGGAACCGGGAACTAGTTCCCGGTTCCCGATTTGCACAAAACCTATAAAAAGACAATAGCAGCTGTTCAAAGGGCTGCAGTTAACTAAGGATGACCCTTAGACGCGCTGTGGTCTAATGCAGTATGTGTCCACTGCCCATTCTCCGGGCCACTGCGGCACGGATGATCATTACCTTAAGAGAGTACCCTCCACTCCCGCCGCTTAGACGCAGCGTGGTCTCTTGTAGTATGTGTCCACTGTCTTGTCGCCGGGCCACAGCAGGAAGGATGATCATCACCTATATAGAGTCTCCGTTACTCCCGCCGCTAAGCCGCGATGTGGTGTAATGCAGTATTTGTCCACTGCCCTTTCTCCGGGCCTCTGCGGCACGGATGGTCATCACCTATAGAGAATTTCCGTTACTCACGCCGCTTACCCGCGGTGTGGTCTAATGCAGTTTGTGTCCACTGCCCTTTCTCCGGGCCACTGCTACATTTAACAAGGTATCCCTTCGCCGTGATGTGGTGTATGCAGTATGTGTCCACCACCCTGTCGCCGGCCCACTGTGGCACGGATGATCATGACCTATTGCCCGCGCAAACTTGCGGTCTAGTTACTTTGTACCGCCCGCTCAATGAAAGGCTGCGCGGTTTATAAAAGATTTACGGCGCGGTTGAACTGTAAGGAAAGATAGCATTCCTTATCAATTGATAACTCAATAAAACATTTCTATCTAACGCAGCCAACTCTTCACATAGTAAAATCAAATCAGGAACCGGGAACTAGTTCCAGGTTCCCGGTTCCTAATTAAATAAGGAACCGGGAACTAGTTCCTGGTTCCCGATTTGCACAAAACCTATAAAAAGACAATAACAGTTATTCAAAAGGCTGCAGTTAACTAAGGATAACCCTTAGCCGCGATGTGGTCTAATGAAGTATGTGTCCACTGCCCTTTCTCCGGGCCACGGCGGCACGGATGGTCATCACCTATAGAGAATCTCCGTTACTCCCGCCGCTTAGCCGCGGTGTGGTCTTATGCAGTTTGTGTCCACTGCCTTTGTCCGGGCTACTGCGGCACGGATGGTCATAACCTATAGAGAGTCTCCGTCACTCCCGCTGCGGTGTGGTCTGTTGCAGTATATGTCCACTGCCCTGTCGCCGGCCCACTGCGGCACGGATGATCATGACATATAACCCGCGCAAACTTGCGGTCTAATTACTTTGTTCCGCCCACTCAATGCGGGGCTGCGTGGGTTTTAAAAGATTTGCGGCGCGGGTGAACTGTGAGTAAGGATGTCATTCCTTATCAATTGATAACTGAATAAAACATTTATATCTAACGCAGGCAACTCTTAACATAGTCAAATCAAATCGGGAACCGGGAACTAGTTCCCGGTTCCCGGTTCCTTATTAAATCGGGAACCGGGTTCCCGATTTGCACAAAAACTATAAAAAGACAAAAGTAGCTATTCAAAGGGCTGCAGTTAACTAAGAATAACACTTAGCCGCGATGTGGTCTAATGTGGACACAGTATGTGTCCACTGCCCATTCTCCGGGCCACTGCGGCACGGATGATCATAACCTTAAGAGATCCTCCGCTACTCCCGCCGCTTAGCCGCAGCGTGGTCTATTGCAGTATGTGTCCACTGTCTTTTCGCCGGGCCGCATCTGGACGGATGATCATCACCTATAGCAATTCTCCACTACTCCCGCAGCCAATCCGCAGTTTGGTCTAAAGGAGTACATGCCCATAGCCCTGTCGCCGGGCCACTGCGGGACGGATGGTCATCAACTCTAGAGAGTCTCCGTTACTTCCGCCGTTTAGCCGCTGTGTGGTCTAATGCAGTATGTGACAATAAATACGGGAATCGGGAACCGGGAACTGGAATCGGGAACCGGGAACTGGAATCGGGAACCGGGAACTGGAATGGGGAACCGGGAACAGGGAACTGTAATCGGGAACCGGGAACTGGAATCGGGAACCGCGAACTGTAACCGGGGACTGGAATCGGGAACCGGGAACTGGAATCGGGAACCGGGAACTGGAATCGGGAACCGGGAACTGGAATCGGGAACCGGGAACCGGGAACCGGGAACTAACTTTACGCTCATTGTTCTCTTTTGTATACCGGGGTAAGGAGTTTAGGAGAACAAAAGAGAACAATAGGTTCATTCCGTTCGTCCGTCCGTTATTCCGTCCGTTCGTCCGTCCGTCCGTCACACTTTGTCGGAAACTTTGTCCGGAAGCGTTTCTCTGCAACTATTGCATGGAATTGAATGAAACTTGAACTAAATTTTTATTATTATAATGTGGTGATGCACGCACAATTTTTTTTTAATTGACTTTTAACATCCAGAGTTATGGCCCCTTTAATCATTGAAAATTAGGACTTTCGTTGTCGCACTTTGTCCGGAACCGTATCTCAACAACTATTGTATGGAATTAAAAGAAAATTGAATTAAATAGTTATTATTATACTGTGATGATGCACATGCGAAACTTTTTCAGAATGACCTTTTACATCCAGACTTATGGCCCGTTAAATGATTAAAATTAAGGAATTCCGTCTGTCTTGAGCCATTTCTCAGTAACTATTGCATGGAATAAAATGAAACTTAAAGTAAATATGTATTATTAAACTGCGGAGATGCATGCACAGTTTTCGCTCATTTTTTCTGAATTGACCTTTTAAATCCAGAGTTATGGTCCCTTAAATGATTGAAATTGAGGAATTTCGTCTGTCTAGAGCCATTTCTCAGTAACTATTACATGGAATTTAATGAAACTTAAAGTAAATATGTATTATTAAACTGCGGTGATGCATGCACAGTTTTCGCACATTTTTTCTGAATTGACCTTTTAAATCCAGAGTTATGGTCCCTTAAATGATTGAAATTGAGGAATTTCGTCTGTCTAGAGCCATTTCTCAGTAACTATTACATGGAATTTAATGAAACTTAAAGTAAATATGTATTATTAAACTGCGGTGATGCATGCACAGTTTTCGCTCATTTTTTCCTGGATTGACCTTTTACATCCAGAGTTATGGCTCCTTAAATGATTGAAATTGAGGAATTTGGCCCCTTAAATGATTGTCATGTCTGTTTGTTTCATTCCATACATTAGTACATTATTGACAGTATATTTGGCTTGTAGGTCAAAGGTTGAGGTTTAGAAAGGTCAAGGTCACACTGTACTAAAATGACTAATTTTCTCAATAACTACTCAATGCTATGCCCTCAGCTATAAGTCACACCTTTGACAGACAAGTTACTGATCTCTACTGATAATGAGGCCAGTAGATCGATGTACTGCCTCTCATCCAAAGACTAAATGTTCAGGGGGGGCCCTTCCTCATTACGTCTAGTTTGCTTCTTAGAACAATCCTTAATTTTAGCCAGATATATTTTATTGCAATTCTACACCAAAAACCATTTGGCGGGGGATATCAATTCAACGAATGTGCTTGCTTATTTTAGCTTTGCAAAAAAAGATTATCACAACTTTGATTGGCAAAATATCAAGGCTCTAGGTCTTAAGCTTTGGAAGAAGAAGACCTTTAAAGCTTTTCCCTATATAAGTCTATGTAAAATTTTGCACCCCTCGGGTTGGGCCCCTATTGACCAAAGGGGAATAATTTGAATAATTTTCATAGAGGACCATGAGATGGTGCTACATGCCAAGTATCAATACTTAGGCCTTATGGTTTTTGGGAAGAAGATTTTTAAAGCTTTACCCTTTATAAGTCTATTTAAAATTTTGGTCCCCTCGGGTGGGGCCCCATTTCACCCCAGGGTCATAATAAGAACAATTTTCATAGAAGACCATTAGACGATGCCACATACCAAATATCAAGACTCTAGGCCTTATTGTATTGGAAAAGACGATTTTCCCTATGTAAGTCTATGTAAAACTAGACCTATCACAGTAGTGATTTATGCCCCCCCCCCCCCCTAGGGGGTGCATTTTGCCAATAAGGAATGTAATGTTTGTGAAAGTGATAAGACAAAGAAAGTCATTGCTGAAGGTTTGAATCAAACTGGTCATGTAATGAATGAGGTGTTTGTGTTACAATAACAAAGGGTCATAACTCTGGAAAGGAAAAAGCAAATACAAATTTCCTTCCCTCCTGCACAACTAAGCATCTACAGTACTCATTGCTGAAAGTTTGAATCAATTCCATCCAATAATGAATGTGGAGTTCAGGTCACAAAAGTATAAAAAGTGTATATAGCAAAAAGTAACAATTGCCATAACTCTGCAAAGGAAAAGGCAAATTTTCTTCCTTCCTGCAAAACTAGGCATCAATAGTGGTCATTGCTGAAAGTTTTAATCAATTCCATCCAATTATGAATGAGGAGTTCAGGTCACAAAAGTATTAAGAGTGTATATAGCAAAAGGAACAAAGGACCATAACTCTGCAAAGAAAAAAGCAAATCCAATTTTTTTCCCTCCTACACAACTAGGCATCTTTTGTAGTCATTGCTGAAAGTTTGAATCAATTCCATCCGATAATGAATGAGGAGTTCGGGTCACAAAATTTCCATATAGTGTATATAGCAAAAAGTAACAAAGGGCCATAACTCTGGAAAGGAAAAAGCAAATCCATTTTTTTCCCTCCTGCACAACTACGCATCTATAGAAGTCATTGCTGAAAGTTTGAGTAAATTCCATCCATTGAATGAGGAGTTCAGGTCACACAATTTCCATATGTTGTATATAGCAAAAAATAACAAAGGGCCATAACTCTGCAAAGGAAAAAACAAATCCATTTTTTCCCTCTTGCACAACTTTGCATCTATAGTAGTCATTGCTGAAAGTTTGAATCAATTCCATCCGATAATGAATGAGGAGTTCGGGTCACAAAATTTCCATATAGTGTATATAGCAAAAAGTAACAAAGGGCCATAACTCTGGAAAGGAAAAAGCAAATCCATTTTTTTTCCCTCCTGCACAACTACGCATCTATAGAAGTCATTGCTGAAAGTTTGAGTAAATTCCATCCGATAATGAATGAGGAGTTCAGGTCACAAGAAAGTGTGACAGACAGATGGACAGAAGGACGGACGGACGGACAGATGGACAAAGCGTTTCCAATATGGCCCCCCAACCCTAGGTTGAGGGGGGCATAAAATGGACCCCCCCCCGAGGGGCCCATTTCACCCCAAGGGCATAATTAGAAAAAAACATACAGGACCATCAGATGATGCCACATACAAAATATCAAGGGCACCGTCTTTTTAGGGGCGCTGTAGTTACTAAGTTTATTTGGTCGCAAATTGCATTGTGCGGCGGTTAAATCCGGCTTTTGATTTAGTCTAGATATATCGACCTTGAAATTCCAAACCTGTTCATATTATGACATTTTATAAACGTTTGAACAACAAAAAATATCAGATCTATAACAAGAGCTGTCACTAGACAGCACGCTCGACTATTCTTAGGGCTTGATAGTAAATGCAAACATTTAAGTCTAATCAGCATTAAGTACTTTTAAACAAGACTCTAAGAACAATTAAACATCTACATGTATATTAATTATAGAATAATGATGTTGCATTTAAAACCAAGTCCATATAGGGAGGTTATTCAGTCAAACACGCATAATACTAATGCAAAGTTTCAAGTGACTAGGTTAGGTGTTAGTTAACTTTAACCAGGATTTTCTTAAGTCAAAAAAGGGAAAATAATTCATGTAAATGTAAATCAGAGTTCTGGTTCTTCAGAGTTCTGGTTCTTAATCAGTGACCTAACACAGTGACCCACAATGTACATGCAAAGTTTCAAGTGAATATCTTTGATAGTGTTCAAGGTATTCGAAGGTATACTTGCACACAAAACCTTAACCAGGTTTTTCTAAGTCGAAAAAGTGGGAAATAATTCATGTAAATGCAAATTGGAGTTATGGTTCTTAATCAGTGACCTCATGTGATGAACAACGCCAACGCCAACACCAACGCCAACGCTGACGCCGGGATGACTAGGATAGCCCCACTATTCTTCGAATAGTCGAGCTAAAACGGTTCGAACAGTGAAGACAGATTAATTAGGCTACCCTTTAGTTTAACAGGCTGTACTCTTGGTTTATCATTGTTTTGGGACTTTTGTGTTGCTCAGACAGGGAATCTATTCCAGATGAAGTACAGTTTGCAAAGAGGTGGACCGTACATCTGTAGTATATTAGTAGGCTGGGTGTACTCTTATCTGCAGAATTTTAGAGATAGAGTACAGTGGCACAGAGTTCAAACTGGCTGCACCATGGGCCTACTGAAAACAACCAATAGTTCTGGTTTAGTTTTCATGCACAAAACATTTTTTTTTATTTATTATCATCAATATAAAATTCAAATTCCATTGCTAACATGCCTATAAAATGAAGTGTTTGAATTATCATTTCTGGCAGAAAATAAGATTCCTGATTTCTGGCGTGGTTAGAATCGATAAACAAACGTTTTCCTGAACATTATCTTGATTCAAGTACAGGTAGCCGTTTGGATGCGAATAGTAATAACAACTCGTGTCTGTACTTTAGTTAACGATTATGTACAAGACCAAGTTTATCATTTCTTAATGAAAATGGATCTTAAATCAAAATTTATTTTTTGATGCAAATGTTTTACATCTGTGAAATTAAAACATGTTACTCAAAGCGTTTAGGTGGTCGGCTTGATGTCGCGTGTAGCGCTGAAACCAACGCTGAATGTCAAAAAGCCGTCTGGCACTGCATGTCGCATCTCTGAGGCTAAATGTTCTAAAATGTACTTCAGCTACAGGTTGCAATTCGAACGATAAATGTCGAAGCCTTTATCAGCAGAGATTAAAAATCCATTCGATCCTGGCTAACATTAGCGTAACACGTAAGCAACACAAATAGGACAGTACTAAGTACTACGAAAGAGTTCTTTTAAGGCATTTCAACATTTAGCAGTACATTTTTACAACATTTATCGGCAGTAGAGGTTTGCAATAGTAAGCCTAAGATATGACACGTCCGGTAGTTTTTCGACATTTAGCAATGCAAGTCACCTGTGAAGGCTATAAAATTGAAACCTATTATGCGTGCTATTATCTCGAAAATGAACTTTTTAATTCTTACCATAGGCCTGTATCCTCAATGTAACACCATTCAGTTTTACGTATAGGGCTTTGGCGTGTGCTTGTTCTTCAACTTTGTGATACTTGCATATATTCGTGGCTGTTATAAAGAAGAAAAAAAGTCAATACAATGTAAAAGCCTTCATTTAACGGTCTTTGTCAATTTATGCAACTAAAAGTTCCTACAAAAAAGTATCAGTCTCGTATAAGTAACATTCGGCTAACAACTTTCTCACTACCTTCTCCATGCATCACAACGTCTAACTTCCAACTTCATCGCTTCTTATTTCCAGGTCCTGGGCATCGACTAGTGACCACAGACCACATCACGTCTGATTTCTAAAGTCCGTCCATCTTAACTACAAGTATAGGCCTTCATCACTTCTCACTTCAATCTACATCATTTCTTTATTTCAACATCCTCAACTAATAATTCAAACTTCAACACTAATAGGCCGGCGGCCAGTAGGGGTCCCCACGCATCCCCCCAAAAAGTTTTTTCATGGGTATCAAAATGTTCCTTGGGGCTTATTGTTTGAGAAAAAAAATTTCCTCAAGAAAAAACTCATTCCCACTATATATAGCCTTAACGTTTCCATGGCAACCCATTGTATATCTAAAAAATAGTGGGTATAGCAATAAATGCAGCCATATCTTACTCATTTTTTATGATAAATAAAAAAAACTTGGTACCAAAATGGAGGGGAAGCATTGTCCTTTACATTGATATATTGATATGCTAATTTGCTCATGATTATTTTCATTTCCAAAGACAGATGCAATGCATAAACTATTAACATTGTAGACATGTGATTCAAAAAGATCTTATTTGGAGTAAGATGAGTCAAAAATTGTAATTGTTTGCTCCTGGCGTATGGGTACCTGAGCAAAACTTCCATTTGTGGTTTCCATGCCAACCATAACAAGACATGTATCTGTATTATATGGAATACTGACATAAAATCAGGCTTATCTTGACAAGTTTAAGACATAAATGAATAAATCTGATATCGAAATGGAGAGAAGACAATGTTTGGCATTTAGATATATTGATATGCTAAATTGCTCATTTGCATAAGATGCATATTCATGTAATCATACTATTAGTTATCAATCCCTTTAATGCTGAATTAGGTGCAGATATTAAACGTCTGTTAGACAATTTTCCAGTTTTTCAAAGTATAGCAATAAAGTCTTATGGCATTATAGCCATAAGACAAGGAAGGTGTAAAGAGGGACTCAATAGCGGTTATAGGCATACAGCAAGGTATGGAGATGGACTCAAGAGGGGTTAAAGCATGAAACAAGGTGTGTGGAGGGACTCAAGAGGGGTAATAGCCATAAGACAAGGTGTGGAGAGAGACTCAATAGGTGTTATAGACATAGAACAGGGTATAGCCATTCTAGGCATCAGGCAAGGTATGGAAAGGGACTTCAGAAGGGTTATAGGCATACATATGGTAAGGGGAGGGACTCCAGGGGGTATAAACATGAAACATGGTAAGGGACGGACACCCGAAGGGTAATAAGCATGAAAAATGTGTAGTGGGACGCAAGAGGGATTTAATATAGGCATAAACATGTTAAGTGAAGGGGGTCGAGAAGGGTTATAGATATGAAGCATGATTAGGGGAGGGACTCCAGAGTGGTTATAAGCCTGATACATGGTAAGGGGAGGGATTCCAGAGCGGTTTCAGGCATGAAACATGGTTTTATAGGGACTCAAGAGGGGTTCTAGGCATATGGCAAGGTGTGGAGAGGGACAAAAGAGGGGTTATAGGAATGAAACATGGTATGGTAAAGTGAGCGACTCCATGGGGGTTATAAGCATGAAATATGTTTATGGAAGGGACTCAAGAGGGTAAATTAACATAGAACATGGTAAGGGGACGGTCACAAGAGTGGTTATGATCATGAAGCAAGGTGTATAGAGAGACTCAAAAAATGGTTATACGGTCAAGATGAGGTGTGGAGTGGGACTCCAGAGGGGTTATTATATGGGCATAAAACATGGTAAGGGGGCGGACTAATGAATGGTTCCTTTTAGGAATAAGTCTTAATAGATATGGGACTACAACGCAGGATCAGATCTACTTTCTGCACAGAAGATAATCCTTACAGAGACATGCTCAATGGTGATCTAAGGCCAACTGTAAATCAAAATGGCGTCCAGAAGCCATCTTAAAAATGATGGCTATATGGGATACTAGTATTTTACCAACTGGAACTGTTGACTACATTATAATAACACCCGATTTGATATCTGTTTCGAACAAAACACTTGCAAAGACACATCATGTTGGAGTCTATCATAAAGCTGCTATTGTTTTGTTGGCGACCATCTTAAACATGGCAGCCATTTTGGATATGACCTTAACAGGGCATTGTAAGTGAATTGCTGAAATGCTATCAGAATTGGATTCTACACCCATTGAAACCACTAAAAAAACAGGTTTTATACTATTCTGTGACAATCAGCGGCAAAATATTTTTTTCAAGCTGTTATCTGGCGGCCATATTGAAAAATGGCGGCCATCTTGAAACACCCAAAGATGACAGAGTGGCATCAGTTGGATTCAAGTAATACTAGTCCTAAAGATAAATAATCAGCAAAAAACATTCCATAGACTCCAAATCTAGGTCCGGGTTGCCTTCTGCCGGACTACATGATTGTGTATTTGATTATCTAAAATTTGTGACATTCTCATGAATATTCATTACTAGGCAAATGAATAAATACAAATAAAATAGATAAAAACAAACAGAATATAATACCTTTCCTCTATTTTTATACGTGGTTTATTGAGACAAAGTTAGAGATAAGTACGACACGATAAATTTAATTTCTATTCACAGTATTGTATAGAAGTATGCATGCGATGGTTGGCATGGAAACCACAAATGGAAGTTTTGCTCAGGTACCCATACGCCAGGAGCAAACAATTACAATTTTTGACTCATCTTACTCCAAATAAGATCCTTTTGAATAGCATGTCTACAATGTTAATAGTTTATGCCTTGCATCTGTCTTTGGAAATAAAATAATCCAAATTTTCTTGATTTTTGACAAAATTATGCTGTTCTCATGAATATTCATAAATATGCAAATGAGCAAATTAGCATATCAATATATCAATGTAACGGACAATGCTTCCTCTCCACTTTGGCACCAAGTTTGCTGATTTATCTTAAAAAATGAGTAAGATATGGCTGCATTTATTACTTTACCCACTATTATTCAGATATACAATGGGTTGCCATGGAAACGGTAAGATTATATATAGTGGGAATGAGTTTTTTCTTGAGGAAAATTTTTTCTCAAACAATAAGCCCCAAGGAACATTTTGATACCCATGAAAAAAACTTTCTGGGGGGATGCATGGGGACCCCTACTGGCCGCCGGTCAGAAAATCTATAACTGTGGGAAGTCAGAAGTTAGAAGTTTGAAGTCGGAAGTTAAAGTCGGATTTAAGTAATTGAAGGCGGACGGAAGTCAGGAATGGTAAGTCCTGAAACTATAAGTCTGAACTATTGAAAATGGAAGACAAATGTGCGTAAGTTGGAACTAAGGACTCTATAAGGGCAATGTAGGGTGTTTGAAGTCAGTCCAGGGAGCAAGCACTTAATACATTGAACATAATAATTTCTAATTTTCAAGACACTTTAATAGTGAAAACATAATATCGGTACTAGTATTGAATACATTATCGGATAAGGAACATTTCCCATTAGTTTTTAAGCGCTTTGGTTGCCAATCGACTCTTAAGCATAATTCTGGAACATATTCTTGGCAGCCTGAAAACGTTAACTTTAACGTTATGATCACAAACTCACTCAACACTTTTTTCCCACTAACTTGAATAAAGTGAAGATTATTTTAATATTGCTTGTCTCAAGCACCATAATATCTCGTTTCGCCAACACGAAGTCATAGATCTGAATGGCAGAAATCAGCCATGGGTCTATTTAGGAGACCAAAAACTGGATGCCTATTTTCACTCAAGGGTCTAATTGTTCAATTTTCATAACTTTATACCTAATCATTGATGAAAGCCATTTATAATGGGACGGTTAAAAAATTCCATCACTGCCAAAGATGCGATTCCATATAGTCATAGAAATTTAAGTTTATAAAAAATTGTCAAAAGGTTACTTACACAAATGTGTACATCATCAGTCCAGTCAATTGGATTGGAATGAACAGTGACACTTGTGAAGTACCAACTAGTGACTCTCTCCACTCTGCAGTTTACATCTTCATCCAAACGATACTCTAGAAAAAAAATATTGAAATTAATTTAAGGACAAACCTTTCTTAAATGAAACAATGATTATTTTACTCAAGTGTCAACTTCTAGTGTAACTCTTTTTATCACTGAACATGAATATATTTATCCTATGACGGTCAGTGCATAAACACCTTAATTATCAT
The DNA here is from genome assembly GCA_963580285.1 of Lucinisca nassula. NCBI lineage: Eukaryota > Metazoa > Mollusca > Bivalvia > Lucinida > Lucinidae > Lucinisca > Lucinisca nassula. The sequence goes on from OY757017.1 coordinate 16,329,029, forward strand.
TTTATAACAAAAACAAGGCACATGTGTTGCCAGCGACACATAAGTCCCCTACCGTTTTGGATGCACAGAAATATCCAAGTCACAGCGAAACAAACCAAGCATCAAAATCAGCAAATTTTCGCCGTTTTATACAGCAAGTTTCATCAAGTTAGCTTGAACAGTTTTTCAGTTTCCTCTGGATCCGGTTTTCCGCTATACTTTTTCCGTAACCAAAGAAACCGAAATTTTCGAAAAAAAAAAAAGAACGCGATTAATCAGCACATTGTCATCTTTTCACATACCAAGTTTCATCAAGTTAGCTTATTGCTTGAACAGTTTTTAGCTCACCTGAGCCAAAGGCCAAAGGCTCAGGGTGACCTAAAGGCCCGCTCACACCAGGCGAACGTTGTTGGAGAGTTCCTTTGAGGGGTGAAAAAAATCAAATATTGCGAGCGGTGAGGATTGGGCAATTTTCCGCTCCGGCAAAGTTCACCACCGCTCCAACAACGCCCGGTAAAAGTTTGACACCGCTAGACGCAAGTCCGCTACGCCATTGAACGCAGAAATGTTGAACGCTGGACCACCGCTGCTTCGAAAGATTTGCCTGGGCGGTTATCGTTGGTGGAGCGATTGTAAGCGTTTTACGAGCGAACACCGGATTGCTGGAACGATGTTGGGCGTTGAAGAAGCGATCTATTGCGGCGATGAACTTTGGTTTGGCATTTGTATGGCGGTGTCGGAGCGGAGCAGTATTTGGCTATAAAGGCATTGCGAGTTTGACTTCGGTGCTGAACGGTTGGTATTTTTGCAGAGCAGAGACCATTCAGGACACACCAGAAATCACAGCGCTTACATCCATTTGTGATTATCTTAATCAGCAACGGCCCTTGTCTGAGCTGTGGTAGCAATGAATGTGACAGTGTTAGCTGTGGCTGTGATTTCCTGTGTGTCCTGAATGGTCTCTGCATAAATGTAACAAACGGAATAATGAAAACAAATGTTGAAGTAAAATACAATCAGTATTTTAACAGTTGTTAAATATATATTTCTAGAAAAAAACAGTGCACCAAATATATTTACCACACTCCATTGGTTCAGTCTTCTGCTCAGATATTACATGTACATGCATCTTTTTAGAGGCCGGTTCCGCACCGTAGTCAAACGCGGTATAAAGCTAAATCAACGTTAAAACCCCGCCAAGCCATTCGGAACACCTTGGTGATGAATGCTTCACCACTCTCGGATGTATCAACGAAGCCACCATTTGAACTTCTTAGTGTCACATGATAAAAACATGGCGGCCCCCATAAACAGTGATTTGAAGAAAAGTTTAAATCATTATGTATCCTCGTTTGTAACACGCCAACTTCTATAGATATGTCCACTAAAGATATTCTAATCCATGACTTCAAACAGGGTACATCCCAAACTAAAATGCTGGCTTACCCCAGGAACTATTTTCTTGCGTATTCTACTTCCGCCTAACAAAATTCTTGAATTTCGTGCATATCCCTAAACCAGATACATCCGAGGGTTGATGTAGGATTACAGAATTACCCGATTAGTTTCCGATTGCCCGCCGAGCCAACGCACGCATACGCGGAACATCGTTCTATCAACGCTCCCGTCGTCGCTAAACCAACACTCGCTACCAGCTGGCTACCGTTATAACAACGCTGAAGCAACGCCGACTTCAGCGGTGCACAGTTATGGCAACGCCCGGGTTTGAGATATTTTTTCTTATTGTGTGCGTGGTGACGAGCGTTGTGTATATTCAGACTCATCTCCCTACCGTTGAGACAACGCTTCATAAACGTTCCCCTGGTGTGAGCGGGCCTTTGTGTGACCGATCCGTCGTCCGTTGTACGTCGTGCGTCGAATGTCACAAATTTATGAAAAGATCTTCTTGAAAACCACTGGTTAACTTCAAACTTCACAGGATTGTTCCTTCGGTGGTCCTTTACCAAACTTGTCCAAATTATTAAAATCCATACCCTACACTGGTTGCCATGGCAACCGAAATGAAAATCTTAAAAAATCTTCTCCTCAGAAACTATGGTCTATTGGAGACCCTCTACCAAAATTGAAAAACCCTGTCGGTTCGTTAAAAACATGGCCACAAGGGGGCGGGGCTTCTTTTCCCGTTAATTATGACAATATAGTTACTTTGAAAACAACTTCTTCTTGAAAACCTCTGGGCTGATTAACTTCAAAATTCACAGGAATATTCTTTGGGTGATCATCTTTCAAAATTGCCCAAAAGTTGAAATCCATACCCAAATGGTTGCCATGGCAACCGAAAGGTAAATCTTTAAAAATCTTCAACTCAGAAACTATTAAGACGGATTTTAAAATATTTTGTAGAAATGGTCTTTATGTGACACTCACCAAAATTACCAAAGCCGTGTCATTTCGTTAAAAAACATGGCCGCCAGGGGGCGTGGCTTATTTTCCCTTTATGCCACTATAGTACTTTTTAAAAATCTTCTTCTTGAAAACCACTTGGCACATTTACTTTAAATTTCACAGGTATGTTTCATGGGTGTAATTTCTTCTAAAATTGCCCAAACAATTGAAATCCATACCCGACTAGCCTTACCCGACTCTGGTTTCCATGGCAACCGAAAGGGAAATCTTTGAAAAACTTATCCTCAGAAACTTTAAACCTAGTCTTAAAAATATTTTGTAGAATTTGTCTAAAGGTGACCCTTTACCAAAATAACCCAAGCCGTGGCATTTCGTTAAAAAAAAACGTTATTTCCCTATACGGCAATATAGTAGCTTTGAAAAATCTTCATCTTGATAACCACTCGGCACACTTATTTCAATTTTACAGGCATGTTCCTTGAAAAGACCTTTTTTTTCCAAAATTGCCCATAGAATTGAAATCCATACCAAACTTCGGTAACCATGGCAGCCATGATGTGAGCGATTCAGGGCTATCATGGCCTTTTTGTTTAATTATCTGGATCAACATTTCGGCCTTAGTAACATATCTATGTCAGTAACCATATATTGTTTTGGTAAATAAAGGATTTGCATAATCAGCACAATGTCACCTTTTCACGCACCAAGTTTCACCAATTTAGCTTGGACAGTTTGTGAGTAATCTCTGGATCGAGATTTCATTTGCTAGTATAGCATCAAAACTATTTCCGTTACCATAGCAACCACAATTTTCGTAAAGAAAACCTGCATAATCAGAAAGTTATCCCCTATTCACATACCAAGTTTCATCAAGCTAGCTTGAACAGTTTTTAGGTTATCTTTGGATCAATATTTCAGCGGAGTGACAGACAGGCCGACAGACAGGCAAACAGACAGACAAACAGACGGACGGACAGACTAAGGACAAACATATAGTCCCCTAGTGTAAACATCGGTAGGGGGGGGGGGGGCTAAAAATATTTAGTCTGTAGACATTCAGCAACTAACATGGTGGACGGGGGTTGCTTAAAGCGAGTCTTTCCGGCAAGTTTACAAGACAGTGGTCATTCTTTTAAATTATAGATCTAGCTATATCAGATATGCAATGCACTGGAATTTTTCTACATTGTCGAGAACAACAGTCAGGCCTTTAATTTAGACGCTGAAATAGTAAATAAAAACTTACCTAGCAAGTGAGCTGCTTCCAGGATGAGTCCTGTCGGTTGTCTTTCTTTTTATTGAATGCCAAGCCTGACGAAATCCGGTAATATTTGTTCCCGTGCACTTCAAGCAAATTTGGCGCGCGCGCGTTCTTTCCGCGTGTAATTATTATGTCGTCACGCATATCGGATCGTGTTCTACGGAATAATGTAATTGCCATAATGTTATAATTCACATCATCACTTCGATTTAATTGGGATTATTTTGCACATGGATGAAGTGGATATTGTTGATGAAAATGAAATAGTCATGGGTCCAAATAAACTCTAAAAAGCGACATTTTGTCATAAATCGCAAATCCGGTAATTTATTAGGCCTTCCCAAATAAACTGTTTCGGAATTGTGAAATTGTAGTCTATGTGAATAAGACAGTACCGTGTCGTGTTTCCAAGAACTTTTTATTTATGGGGTGACTAACTCGAACAAGCGATGTTGTTGTCCATTGTACAATTTACGTTAAGACTTACGGAGCCAGATAAGGGGATGATAACATAGCATGACATGGTTTTTTCTGGCTCACTTACTCGACGGCATCGTAAAATTTAAGGTTAGCTTTATGCAGAAAAACATATTTTACACACTTGAAAAAATAGTTTTCGCGATCATTAAAAGTGTTTAAGGATTCATTTTTTCCAAAGAATTTTGTCTTTTATTTATTTGTAAAGATTGTCGAGTTCTCATAAAGGAAATTTGTGCAAAAAACAAGAGCTGTAACTGGGCCAGTACTATCCCTTAGTCTCCCCTTCTAAGGGTATAATTAAATCTTCTGAGATATTTATAAAAAGATCGAAACCGGTATATCTTTGATGTAAGCGTAAACTGAAGGAGTGATTTCATGTTAGGATTGGACGGGGGCCGGTGTGACCGAACATCGGATATAGTAGGCTATTTCCGCGAGAATAGAATTAAATACCGAAAATAGGCTGCAATCTCTGGACCTTGTAATTTGCGCCTCTGTCCAGACAGTCTAGACCCTTAATTGCTCCTACAATACACAGAGATAATACACAGTGGCCGAATATCCCCCTGAAGGCATTAAGTTTGGGGGGGGGGGACTCGTAAAGAAGGGAGGAACTAGGCCTTTAACGTGCACAAATTCATCATTAATGTTCAGATTTTAATGAAATTTTCTACATTAGCGTGAAATTTAGATAAATACATAGTTCAGAAGAAATTTCAACTTGATATTATTAGATTTAAAAACTGCAGGCTATTTTCGTAAAGGAATTCTATTTTCGTATACGGATATTTTATAGACTGGGGCGTTTTCTGCGCACAAAGTCATCATTTGCGGTCAGATTTCAGACAAATTTGGCAAACAAGTGTGAATGATAAATACATACATAGCCCAGAAGAAATTTAAATTATAAACTTATAAATCGGAGAAACACAGGCTATTGACGTAGACTACACACCTGGATGTTTATTCTGGAAGTGCGTTCGAATACACATCTGAATACACACCTGGATGTTTATTCCAGATGTGCGTTCGAATACACGTCTGAATACACACCTGGATGTTTATTCCAGACGTGCGTTAGAATACACATCTGAATACACACCTGGATGTTTATTCTGAATGTGCGTTCGAATACACATCTGAATACACACCTGGATGTTTATTCTGGATGTGCGTAAAAATACACGTCTAACTACACACCTGGATGTTTATTCTAGATGTGCTTTCGAATACACATCTGAATACACACCTGGATGTTCAATCTGGATGTGCGTTCGAATACACTTCTGAATACACACCTGGATGTTTATTCAAGATGTGCGTTCGAATACACGTCTGAATACACACCTGGATGTTTATTCTAGATGTGCGTTCGAATACACATCTGAATACACACCTGGATGTTTATTATGGATGTGCGTTCGAATACACATCTGAATACACACCTGGATGTTTAATCTGGATGTGCGTTCGAATACACATCTGAATACACACCTGGATGTTTATTCTAGATGTGCGTTCGAATACACATCTGAATACACACCTGGATGTTAATTCTGGATGTGCGTTCGAATACACATCTGAAAACACACCTGGATGTTTATTCAAGATGTGCGTTCGAATACACGTCTGAATACACACCTTGATGTTCATTCTCGATGTGCGTTCGAAAACACATATGAATACACACCTGGATGTTTATTCTGGATGTGCGTTCGAATACACATCTGAATACACAACTGACTGTTTATTCTGGATGTGCGTTCGAATACACATCTGAATACACACCTGGATGTTTAATCTGGATGTGCGTTCGAATACACATCTGAATACACACCTGGATGTTCATTCTGGATGTGCGTTCGACTACACATCTGAATACACACCTGGATGTTTATTCTAGATGTGCGTTCGAATACACATCTGAATACACACCTGGATGTTCATTCTCGGTGTGCGTTCGAATACACATCTGAATACACACCTGGATGTTTATTCAAGATGTGCGTTCGAATACACGTCTGAATACACACCTGGATGTTCATTCTCGATGTGCGTTCGAATACACATATGAATACACACCTGGATGTTTATTCTGGATGTGCGTTCGAATACACATCTGAATACACACCTGGATGTATATTCTAGATGTGCGTTCGAATACACATCTGAATACACACCTGGATGTTAATTTTGGATGTGCGTTCGAATACACATCTGAATACACACCTGGATGTTTATTCTAGATGTGCGTTCGAATACACATCTGAATACACACCTGGATGTTAATTCTGGATGTGCGTTCGAATACACATCTGAATACACACCTGGATGTTTATTCAAGATGTGCGTTCGAATACACGTCTGAATACACACCTGGATGTTCATTCTCGATGTGCGTTCGAATACACATCTGAATACACACCTGGATGTTTATTCTGGATGTGCGTTCGAATACACATCTGAATACACACCTGGATGTTTAATCTGGATGTGCGTTCGAATACACATCTGAATACACACCTGGATGTTCATTCTGGATGTGCGTTCGAATACACATCTGAATACACACCTGGATGTTTATTCTAGATGTGCGTTCGAATACACATCTGAATACACACCTGGATGTTAATTCTGGATGTGCGTTCGAATACACATCTGAATACACACCTGGATGTTTATTCAAGATGTGCGTTCGAATACACGTCTGAATACACACCTGGATGTTCATTCTCGATGTGCGTTCGAATACACATCTGAATACACACCTGGATGTTTATTCTGGATGTGCGTTCGAATACACGTCTGAATACACACCTGGATGTTTATTCTGGATGTGCCTTCGAATACACATCTGAATACACACCTGAATGTTTATTCAAGATGTGCGTTCGAATACACGTCTGAATACACACCTGGATGTTCATTCTCGATGTGCGTTCGAATACACGTCTGAATACACACCTGGATGTTTATTCTGGATGTGCGTTCGAATACACATCTGAATACACACCTGGATGTTTATTCTAGATGTGTGTGCGAATACACATCTGAATACACACCTGGATGTTTATTCTGGATGTGCGTTCGAATACACGTCTGAATACACACCTGGATGTTTATTCTGGATGTGCGTTCGAATACACATCTGAATACACACCTGGATGTTTATTCAAGATGTGCGTTCGAATACACGTCTGAATACACACCTGGATGTTCATTCTCGATGTGCGTTCGAATACACATCTGAATACACACCTGGATGTTTATTCTGGATGTGCGTTCGAATACACGTCTGAATACACACTGAATACACACCTGGATGTTTATTCAAGATGTGCGTTCGAATACACGTCTGAATACACACCTGGATGTTTAATCTAGATGTGTGTGCGAATACACATCTGAATACACACCTGGATGTTTATTCTGGATGTGCGTTCGAATACACGTCTGAATACACACCTGGATGTTTATTCTGGATGTGCGTTCGAATACACATCTGAATACACACCTGGATGTTTATTCAAGATGTGCGTTCGAATACACGCCTGAATACACACCTGGATGTTTAATCTGGATGTGCGTTCGAATACACATCTGAATACACACCTGGATGTTTATTCTGGATGTGCGTTCGAATACACGTCTGAATACACACCTGGATGTTTATTCTGGATGTGCCTTCGAATACACATCTGAATACACACCTGGATGTTTATTCTGGATGTGCCTTCGAATACACATCTGAATACACACCTGGATGTTTATTCAAGATGTGCGTTCGAATACACGTCTGAATACACACCTGGATGTTTATTCAAGATGTGCGTTCGAATACACGTCTGAATACACACCTGGATGTTTATTCTAGATGTGTGTGCGAATACACATCTGAATACACACCTGGATGTTTATTCTTGATGTGCGTTCGAATACACGTCTGAATACACACCTGGATGTTTATTCTGGATGTGCGTTCGAATACACATCTGAATACACACCTGGATGTTTATTCAAGATGTGCGTTCGAATACACGTCTGAATACACACCTGGATGTTTAATCTGGATGTGCGTTCGAATACACATCTGAATACACACCTGGATGTTTATTCTGGATGTGCGTTCGAATACACGTCTGAATACACACCTGGATGTTTATTCTGGATGTGCCTTCGAATACACATCTGAATACACACCTGGATGTTTATTCAAGATGTGCGTTCGAATACACGTCTGAATACACACATGGATGTTCATTCTCGATGTGCGTTCGAATACATGTCTGAATACACACCTGGATGTTCATTCTCCATGTGCGTTCGAATACACATCTGAATACACACCTGGATGTTTATTCTGGATGTGCGTTCGAATACACATCTGAATACACACCTGGATGTTTATTCTGGATGTGCGTTCGAATACACGTCTGAATACACACTGAATACACACCTGGATGTTTATTCAAGATGTGCGTTCGAATACACGTCTGAATACACACCTGGATGTTTATTCTAGATGTGCGTGCGAATACACGTCTGAATACACACCTGGATGTTTATTCTGGATGTGCGTTCGAATACACATCTGAATACACACCTGGATGTTTATTCAAGATGTGCGTTCGAATACACGTCTGAATACACACCTGGATGTTTAATCTGGATGTGCGTTCGAATACACATCTGAATACACACCTGGATGTTTATTCTGGATGTGCGTTCGAATACACGTCTGAATACACACTGAATACACACCTGGATGTTTATTCAAGATGTGCGTTCGAATACACGTCTGAATACACACCTGGATGTTTATTCTAGATGTGTGTGCGAATACACATCTGAATACACACCTGGATGTTTATTCTGGATGTGCGTTCGAATACACGTCTGAATACACACCTGGATGTTTATTCTGGATGTGCGTTCGAATACACGTCTGAATACACACTGAATACACACCTGGATGTTTATTCAAGATGTGCGTTCGAATACACGTCTGAATACACACCTGGATGTTTATTCTAGATGTGTGTGCGAATACACATCTGAATACACACCTGGATGTTTATTCTGGATGTGCGTTCGAATACACGTCTGAATACACACCTGGATGTTTATTCTGGATGTGCGTTCGAATACACGTCTGAATACACACCTGGATGTTTATTCTAGATGTGCCTTCGAATACACATCTGAATACACACCTGGATGTTTACTCTAGATGTGTGTTCGAATACACATCTGAATACACACCTGGATGTTAATTCTGGATGTGCGTTCGAATACACGTCTGAATACACACCTGGATGTTTATTCTGATTGTGCGTTCGAATACACATCTGAATACACATCTGGATGTTTATTCTAGATGTGTGTTCGAATACACGTCTGAATACACACCTGGATGTTTATTCTGGATGTGCCTTCGGATACACATCTGAATACACACCTGGATGTATATTCTAGATGTGTGTTCGAATACACATCTGAATACACACCTGGATGTTTATTCTGGATGTGCGTTCGAATACACATCTGAATACACACCTGGATGTTTATTCTGGATGTGCGTTCGAATACACATCTGAATACACACCTGGATGTTTATTCTAGATGTGCGTTCGAATACACGTCTGAATACACACCTGGATGTTTATTCTGGATGTGTGTTCGAATACACGTCTGAATACACACCTGGATGTTTATTCTGGATGTGCGTTCGAATACACATCTGAATACACACCTGGATGTTTATTCTAGATGTGTGTTCGAATACACATCTGAATACACACCTGGATGTTTAATCTGGATGTGCGTTCGAATACACATCTGAATACACACCTGGATGTTTATTCTAGATGTGTGTTCGAATACACATCTGAATACACACCTGGATGTTTATTCTAGATGTGTGTTCGAATACACATCTGAATATCCAACTAACAACCAACAGCCAACTTCACGGACCCAAAAAATTC